>JAGKTI010024423.1:0-14386 GCA_018397915.1 Birgus latro | reverse complement strand
CCCCCCAGGTAGCTACTTCCAGGCTACAAAAACCTCTAACTTTAATAAAATACTGTAGGTTTTAGTCTTCATGTTCTGACAAAACTGACATGGGAAATGGGGTTCCACTTTTACTGTATTTTAACAAAAGTGAAAGGAAATGGGGCTCGATTCTGACAAGTGTTGGAAAATGGGGCATTTCATCTTATTCTGGCAAAAATGAAATGGATCTGAATTCTTTATAATCTGGCAGAACCTGACTGCTAAATGTGGGCTTCTCATCTTACACTGGCTAAACTTGGATGGTAAATGAATATGAAAAATTACAAGACTCTACATAAACTGGCAAAACATATGTGCCTAAATTAGAGAATGTAAAATAAGCAGTTTCTCCTCCATAAACAATTTTAAAAAATACAATTCTATAACTTTACTGTTGCAGTGGACTTTTGTTTCCATTATAGTTTCAGCCAATACCAGAATTACGAGAAAGTGATCCATTTCTTTCGGCATTTTTGGCAATTCTAAGACGTTTCTCCCATGGCAGTATCAAATTATATTTGACTCCTGAAGGCTAGGTTGGGTTGTCTTTGTAAAATCTGCAACAAGAATGTCACAGAAGTGTCAATTACAAAAACTGGATAGACCTCTTGTAATTGTTTTTGCCTGTGCCGATAATTTTAGCGACTTCTCATTCTAATTCTGACAACCAATTTCGCTCCCTAACCTAAAAATACCACTCAAGTAAAAATTCAGAGTGACTTGGAGGCATTTTGTCTGTGGCCACCCTTTGCGGCATTAGGGCGTCGGGCTATATATAGAAAAATTCATAGATGACAAGGTTAAGTTGATTAAACATTGTGTTCTTAAATGCCCCTGATCGTATTTAGATTAGTTAATATGCATACAGATATCCAACAATTCTATCTATTGGCAATGCCTTAATCCCTTGAGGGGTGGCCACAAACGAAGCACCTCCACGTTGCCCTCTCCCCCACCATATTTCACTGCCCTGTCTCCAGCTCACACATGTAAGAGGTGGCCACAAAAAATCCCCTTCATGTTGCCCTGTCTCCTGCCATTCCACTACCATTCCTCCAGCTCATCCTCTCATACCTTTCCATCCCTCCATTCTATTAAAAATGGATGGATTTTTAGTTTTCATTCTGAGTACCATTTCAGTGCATCTCCCAAAGAAAATACAGTTCAATCCAAGAAAAAAAACAGGTCAGCATAAAATTAACCTAACTCCACCTTGCCTAATAATACCAGCATTGATAATCGTAAAAATTGATGGATATAGAGTGTTGTTAGGCTGACAATGTACTAAAACTTGACAAACTTTCATGCTGGCATAAAATCAACCTAACCTCATCTTTCCTACAAATACCTGCAATGATAATCATAAAATTTGATGGATATACAGTTGTGGGGTTAGGGAATACTGTACTAAAATTTTACAAACTTTTGTGTTAGCAAAATTAACCTAACTCCACCTTCCCTGTTAATGCCTAGAGTCATGATTGTAAAAAATGATGGATACAGTGTGTGGTTAGGCTGACAATGTACCCTGTTGGCATCAAATCAACCCAATCTTACCCATATATACCTGCAATGACGTAAAACTTGATGGATAGTGTGTAGTTAGCTGGACAATACTGTATGGAAATTTACAACCTTTCCTGTTGGCATAAATCAACCTAACTCCATCTCACCTAATAATACGGGCATTGATAATCGTAAAAATTAATGGACTGATGTGGTTAGGCTGACAAAAATCAACCTAACCACATCTTACATAAACAAAAAATATGGTAAAAAGGCCACACATGAAATTAGGGAAGTATGGACATGGATCAACGTAAAATACAAATTAAATTGGCCATTATTTTTTATCTATGCAATCAATATTACCTGAAACTGGACAAAAAAAAAAAAAATCTAAAAAGAAGCTTATTTTTCTCTTAAGCTTTGTAATGGAGAAGTTGGGCTGGAAAAAGCTGATATGGAAAAATGAACACTGCACTCCCCATATATCCTATTCCTTGTTTTTTACAAGCTTACTCCATTATTTTCTAACTTCAAAATTTTCACTGAGTCGATTAGGTAAAAATAAATGCTAAGGAGGCAATATAAAACCCGTAAATATATCCCCGTGATTTCCCACCGCCTAATTCCCACTTATTTAAATCAGAAAACCCATATTTGCTTACCTCAGCCTCTTCCCTGGGTCATATAGGTGGAAAATCGGGTTCAAACGCAGCAGGGAAAACCATCTTGACGGTACGATGGGAAGAATAAAAATGCAGAGAAGGACCCTACCACCGCCGCCATGCTAGATGACGTCACCAATACAGCGCTAGTAATCCAAATGGTTCTCAAATCTCGAAACGCAAGTATAAATAGGCTAATATGCCACCACAACCACAGTCTCACTAGAAAATCGATAGAGTATATTTAAAATCATTACATTATCGCCAGGACTTGGTAAAACGGGATAAAATTCCAGTAATATGACTGACCACCTGCCACCTGCCTGTTGACCAAGCTATGTCAGCGGAAGCCGCTAATCGACAACTCAGGATGCTACATTATAACCAGGCATGATCTCGCAAGGAAATTCCAAGAGGTTTAGTAAGAAATTTTATGAAAAAACTGAAATTGGAGAAAATAAGTAAAATTCCGGCAAGAGGACCACCTAAGCCACACCAACCACCTGCCAATGACGTCATATTAGCAGACATCGCTAAACTAGCTGAAATCTAACAACACTTGCTCCAAATCACAGGTGTATGAAAATATCCGCAAAAAAGTTACATGCTGAAACAAATCCTCTGAAAACTGAAGAAATAGAAGGAAAATGTGTCCTCATGGCAAAGGGAACTAATTAATGGCTTTGTCTGGGTAATTTGCCTATGAAACCGCTTCATTTCGAGTTCATTTGCATTTTCCTGGTGCTATTATCGAGAATTTTGGCTGGTGGGAATGATATAACTGGCTGGTTAGTAAAATGTCCCCCAAATCCCTCCCTAGGCCCCGAAAGGAGGTGGAGGAAAATGATAATGTGATAATGACGACGACGATGATGAATGATGATGATAAGGAAGAGGAGGAGAATAACTGATAATAATAATAATGATAAATTAGTCCTAAAACTGCCATCTATCCATGTTTTCATGCTTAGTATAGATCAGCAGCAGTAAATTATATATGCTAGTCCCGAAGAAGTGCTATTTAAAGAATGTATAGCCGTAGTATTGCCTTACTGTCAATGCAAACCAAGGCCAAGTTATGGTGAAAGGAGTATGGTAATTGGTGTTAGTCACGAAGAAGTGCTATGGATAGAAAAATCGTGGCAAAAGCAAGCATAAATTTAAACTTGCGTCATCGGAAGGAGGGGGTTAATTTATGTATTTATTCATCCATCTATCTACCCGTTTAATTGTCTGTGTATATCTACCTATGTTTATCTGTTAACCTACCTATTTATCTTTTGTCTGTCTGTCTACCTATTTGTCTGTCCATATCTACCAATCAGTTTATTTCTGTTACCTACCTACCTACCTATCTATCTCTCTACCTATCTATCAGTCTATCTATCCCTCCCAGTTCGAAAATTCTGGATTCACCTTTGTGCCCAAAAATGTAGGATCCAGAACATTCCGATTACGAACCATCTCTTGAATCCCCGACTCGAAAAATATTTAAATCGCTTTGAGCGGCATTTTTGAACATGACTGACTACGATTCCATGCTTTGAACTTCTATAAAATTGACTGGCTTAAGGCCCCCACACACGATCACTAATATTGACAGCAGTAATTGTAAAAACCCCTGCGGCCGTAAACAGAAAATCGTCAATATACTGAACAATCCTTCAATATACCCCATACACAATCAATAACACTGCTCAGTACCAAATATTGACCAATAATATTAATCATGTGTGTGGGGGGGCGGAAGGGGGCTTAGCCTTGATGCTCTGTATACCACTTTTGAATATGTCTGGCCATGATCCGAAACTGAATGGTACACTGACCACGACTGAGCAAGATTTCAAGCCTGGAACTGGAACTTGCAAATGATTGGCTGGAAATCTGGAACCGAGGTGATATGAGGGGTGACAGAACAGTGAAGGGTGAGTCTGGCTCCAAAGACTGAAAGAACAACATTGACGAAGAACTCTTCATGTAAGGTAAGTGTACAAGTTTATGTATTTGTATACGTAATGATAATGTGCAAAAATGCATAATGTACTTGGTTTTTGAGGTATATCAGTCGTAAGTCTTGGTTTTGCTATAATTTTTAGAACGAGTATAAAGTTTTAGTAAGGATCTATATTTATATACCTAGGCTGCTTCCCTCAAGAAAAGGGAGGTAGCCGAGACAGGTCAACACACTACCAATTTACTCATCCACTCATACACATTCATTCGCATCTTAGCCCTAAAGGGGAGAAGGGACAGATCCTCACCGTACCACACCGCACGATGGTCAACTATGCAGTGCAGTCAGTGACATCCACAGCAGGGCCCGACAGCAAAGCTGGTTTACCCCTGCCACATCATAATGGATCCAGCCCCTTACCTGCACCTGACCTGATCAGACAAAATGCAGGAGAATATCCCTTCAGGGCTGCGTCATTATTTATTCATTCACAATTTCTCTTCATTTCTATCACGCACAGCCACTCTTCCTTGCTCCACAGACAACCCTCTCGCATCCAACGCTCTCTTCACACTGTCCATCCATCCTATTCGTGGTCTTCCTCGCAGCCTTGCACCTCTCACATCAGATCGTTATCTTTTTCACCAATCGCTCATTATCCATTCTCTCCATATGCCCAAACCATCGCAGCACCCTCTGTTCAACTCGATCAGCCATCTCCCGAACAATTCCAGTTCTCCTTCGCACTTCATTTCTCACTCGATCCATACGCGTCACTCCATACATACTCCTCAGACACCTCTTCTCCATTACATTCAAACTTTCTCTCTCTCTCTCTCTCTCTCTCTCTCTGTGTAAGGATACTGTATTATAACTTGGTTTTACGATAATGGGCAGGTGTTTGGAGGATATTTTTCACTAGACAGTAAAATACTCCTTATTTCCCAGGTGTTATATGGCTTGGTGTTACAGTCCAACTAATGTTCCTGGTCATGAGTGTACAACGACTTCATGTCGACCACGGGAAGGAGGTAACTAATCCTGGAGGGTTCGATGGCTTACTCCGCTATATGGATGACGGGTAACTAATCGCAGAGTGTACAGTGACTTCATCTCTACTGCGTGAATGAGAGGACTAAAGCCTGGCAATGGTGGATGGTTAAAAGATATCTGCCAGATCACAAGCCGTGTCCTCTCATCCATAACACAGGCTCTCACACCAGTTCTGTCCTTGTTCCCGCATATATGGCCTCGCATCATAACAAGACGATTAACTAAGCCCATAGGGAGCAAGAGGAATAAGATAGGAAACTCCATAGGAAGAAAATACGTGGACAGGACTCCTCGGTAAGGCAAATAAGGCGAACAAAACCGAACTCTCTGATGGCACGCAAATATCCATGTTTAACTTCATCAAAACAAGATATCTTCGAATGGCAGAAGTACCGTGAACTACACTTCGACTTCTGACAAAGGAACGTGTTTAAACTCTCCAACAAGCAGCTGGTGACACAGGAAAAGTTACTGTGAGGTATGGATGCCACTGTATTCCCACAGAAGAGTGAAGATGAGTCAAAAGGTGTCTACTTCGAGATAAGGTAGACCCAAAGGTGGTGACATGATGAGGAGAGGAACAGCAGAGCACGTGGGAGTGTTCTTGTACATCTTGTGTGACTTGGTACATCAACTTAAGTGTCCAATGTGTATATGGTTTAATTTAATGGAATTGTGGCCAATAAATTTAACTTACTCCTGTGAGTGGTTCTTCCTTCAAACTTTTCACAAATAAAATCATGGGGCTGAAATGACAAGACCATTTCTGGCAGTGTTACTTTTGTAATTACTTAGTCTCTTCAGCATACTTAGCATTAAGTTTGACAGTAAAATAAAGAGCTATTGCGTAGGAAAGAACAAATGCTGAATGCGGTAACTTTACAGAAATATTGCATTAAAGTCAAAGGCTACATCAAAGAAGAAGCAGCCATTGAGGGGAACTAAGAAAGACTGGAGTGTTAAATATCAGGCACATAATCTGTCCCCTACATAAGGCCTGTCCGGGTTCCTAAAATCATAACCAACATGAAACTTGGCACCAGATTACTAACTTGACCTAAATTTTTTCCCTATGGTGCCTTCTTTGACGTAGCTCGGTGTCGGAACAAGACTACTTTGGCTCTACATGCTTTCCGTAACTTATTTGTGACTAGCAACGTATTAGATTGTAAAATCATTGATACAATTAGGCATTAAGATGGAGAGGTGATTTTAGCACGAAAAGCAACACACAACCGCATATCTAGCCAGTCGCCATATAGTGGTTGAGTTAATTGTTTTACGGGGAGGGGCACTACCCCGCCCCCCCCACCAACTTACTTGTTGATGCATAGGGAACAAGAGTTGGTTATATGGTTACCACCCAGCGTTGTTAATGGTTTCCTGGCTTATGATACCATTAGGCTTGTCACTCAATGTAAAGCCACCTGAAAAGGAAAGAGTAAAGTGACGGGAAGGATGGGAGGAATAGGAAGAGGGCAGACAGAGAAAATAAAGGTGAAGGAAGTAGGCAGCACTACATCGAGTGAGTGGATGATGGTGAGAAATAGGAAGAGGATGGCAGACATACAAAAATAAATGTGAAGGAAGAATAGGCAGCACTACGTCGTGAGTGGATGGTGAGAAATAGGAAGAGAAGCGGACAGACACAGAAAAAAGAATGATAAAGGTGAAGGAAGAAGTAAGGAGCACTACATCAAGTGAGTGGATGATGGTGAGTAGAGTGTATTTTAAAATATTACAGCAGCCTAATCTTCTTCTTCCCCATCACTTTTTCCTCCTCCTCCTCATCATCATTAATCATCATCATCAATCATCTCCCTCCTCCTCCTCCTCCCCATCCTCCACAGAACGATAGAGGAGAAGGAGACTTGGCTAGAAGCATTTATCCGCAGGTTGATAGAGTGAGAGAGTGAGTGAGAGAGTGAGTGAGCACTTTAGAAACGACGCTATACCCTTTTAGCTCTAACTTGGCCTAAAATTGCCATCTGCCCTTCTTGAATGTGGATCTGTAACAAGAGAATAAGACAAAAATATGATGCCAGTCACGAAGAAGTGCTATGGAAAGGATACAGGGCCTTAGTATTGTTTTATTCTGCCAAGGAGCTGCGTGAAATAAAGTACCAATATGGACTACGGCTTTGTATCCTTCTTGGAACACTTCTTCGTGACTTGCATTATAATCTACTGTTACAAATCAGCTTTCAAGATGAAGAGGTGGCAAATTTAGGCCAAGTTAGAGTAGAAGGAGTAGAGGAGCAAGAACGAGTCAAAATATATAATCAGACTGAAGAAATTAAGTTGTAATTTGTAAAAAGATTGAACTCCAGGTAATCAAATATCCTTCATCATTGCCTATGGATCCAGGTAATCACTCCCATGACTCCACCCTCCCACACACCATACAGAGCTACACTATACCACACCACACACAACTCAACACACTACACTGCAACACTACACTACCCTACACGACACCACATTACACCACACCACACTACACTACACAACAGTACAATAAACTGCGCTGTGCTACACTTCACCCTTCCTTCTGTTTATCGTCAAGGTGTGGATAGCCCCCCTACTCAACCACCATAATTATTAACTATAGACCTTCCTGCCCAAAGCGACGGAGAATGAACGGGAAAAAAGCATAGGTTAATGAGGATAGGATGATGATGGAATTAAGCTTTCGGCCAGCATTTAAAGCTTGTTGATTCACTCCTGCCCTCACCCACACCACGCCAATCACCACAGTTATTCTCTATAGACCTCTCACTCCCCTGCGAATGAAGGGGAAAAAAGCACTGGTTAATAAGAATAAGCTGATGATGGAATGAAGCTTTTGGTCAGCATTTCAAGCTTCCTGAGAGATTCCTGCCTCGAGCCACACCACCACAATCACAAGTTATTCTCTATAGACTTTTTCACTACCCTGCCCTGAGTGAATGGACAATAAGGAGATAAATGAGCTGGTGGTGATTTAATGATGAAGGAATGATGTTTTGTCCAGTATTTTTAGCATGTAGATTCGTTCCCTGACTATTTTCTATACATCCGTCCCTCGCTGGTGACAAAATATGAGTTGCCAGTGGGATTTAGTACAGTAGAAGGGTATGTGCGTGAGATGGAGGGGCGGAGGAGAAGGGGGAGACCCAGGAGGAGATGGAGGGATGGGGTGGAGAGAGATATGAACGAGGGGGATGTGAGTTGGAGGGAGAGCAGCCAAATGACTGAGGACAGGGTGACATGGAGGCAATTTATTTGTGGCCACCCCTTACGGGATTGAAGTGCCTCGTTATAGATAAGATAGATAAGTAGATAGGTAGATAGGCAGAGAGACAGATAGACAGACAGACAGACAGATAGGCAGATGGACAGACAGACAGATAGATAGACAGGCAGACAGATGGATGAGGCTATGGCACACCTAATGTCTGACTTGGCTCATATCTCTGATTGGGGTAAAAATAATCTTGTTATTTTTAATGCATAAAAAACTCAGTTCTTACACTTATCAACCCGACAAAATCTTCCTCAGGATTACCCACTAATGTTTAATAATGTCCAGCTCAGTCCTGCATCATCCTTGAACATGCTTGGGGTTTCATTCTCTCGGGATTTGTCTTGGAAAGAACATATTACATCTCTTGTGAAATCTGCTTCCAAGAGATTAGGTGTGCTGGGCCGACTCCGAGCTTTCTTTACCCCTGCACATTTGTTGGCCTTGTACACGGGTTTTATTCGCCCGTGTATGGAGTACAACTCTCATGCGTGGGGAGGCTCCCCACATGCGGTTCTTCTCAATAGGGTGGAGTCAAAGGCTTTTCGTCTCATTAACTCTCCTCCTTTTACTGATTCCCTTCAACCTTTGTCTCTTTGCCGCACTGTTGCTTCTTTATCTCTCTTCTGTCGCTACTTCAATGGTCACTGTTCCTCTGAACTGTCTGCTTGCATCCCTCCACCTCTACGACGGGCACGTAGTACCCGTCTAGCAACAAACTCTCATCCCTTTTCTGTCCAACTCTCTAATGCAAGAGTTAACCGTTACTCCCAGTCCTTCATTTATGCAACTAGTCAACTCTGGAACTGTCTCCCTCTGTCTGTATTCCCTACTTTCTATGATCTCCAATCTTTCAAACGCAGCGTGTCCAGGCATCTCAAAATGAATGGATCTTGAATTTGGCTCTCTTTTGTATTGTTTTTACTTTTTCTTGGAAGGAACAGTATGCGGGCCCATGGCCCTTGGTTCCTTCTTCCTTGCATAAAAAAATAAAACAAAGAATAAGAATATTTCGAAGCTTTCCACTCAGTCCTGCCCTCATTCTCTACCAAAGCCACAGTATTTAAGTAACGCCTCTCCCTTGCTGGCCTGTCTTAGAGAAACTGGACAATGATGGAGAGAGTGGAAATAAAAGAATGGAGAATCAGTCAGTATTTTAAGTTTTAAGCTGGTAGTCGGTATGCTAAGTTTTTATGCTCACCCACAGCACGACAGCCATGATGATTATTGATGAAGAATAATTCCATCCTTGGGTGGAGTGAAGGAGGCTGAGAATGACTGAATGTGTGATATAATCAGTGAAAGGAAAAAGGAACTGGCCCATATTAGTTTCCACTTTCATCCCCTCCCTCACCCACAGCTCCCCCCCCCCCTCCATCTCTTTCTCTCTCTCTCGAGTTGTAACTATGATGAGAGGGCTAAAATGAATGAAAAATTATGGGCTAAGTGGTAACTATACACCTTTCACCTTAGCTTGGTCCAGATTTTCGTCCTTTTGCAGCTTATTTCACGTAGGTCAGTGTCGGAATTAGACAATGCTACAACGGCTCTACATCCTTTCGCCGTAGCACTTCTTCCTGACTATCATCGCATTCCAGTGTTAATCTACAGTTACAACTCAACACTCAAGACGGAGATGGCATTTTGAGGCCAGGTTAGAGTGTGTGGTGAAAGGGAAAGCGAATCGCCCTACATTGTTCGCCTCTCACACTTACTGTATAATTCAGCAGCAAACAGGAATCAGAAGTGATGTGCGGATATGACACAAGTCTGGGTTTATCAGGAGTTAATCAGCGAGTTGTCAGCTGTTCTTGTTTATCAGTCAGTCAGCCTGTCATCAGATGGCGGGTGATGATGATGATGATGGTACTAAAGCCTGATCATTTCTCCTCTGCAAGCTAAAATTCAGACTAAGATAAGCAGATGCATATTGTCAACTGTGAAGCTAATAGAGTATTATAAACAACACAGAAACCCCGTGACTTTTTTTTTTTTTTTGCGTGTGTCCGACTCTGGGCATAGGCTTTACAGCCTGCTATCAAGGCCCAGCCGTCCTCCCACATACTACATGTCACCACTTCGGCGCTAACACCCACCGTCCATATTGAATACATGCTAGGGCTGTCTCATACAGGACTGGTGTATTGGTATTAGCGGGGTTATTTTTACATGTCGGCGGGTCTTCTGGTAGATCAGTAAAGCCTGATTTAATGAAATTCAGATCCTTAAACTGTTCACCTGCCCCAGCGAGGATTCGAACCTGGGTCCCTCGGGACTGCAAGCCAACTCTCTACCGATCGAGCTACAAGAGGGCGTGGGGGCACCGAATGTGAGGCTTGGCCCTCCCCTTATGGACCTCACCTCCTTCACCACTACAATGGAAGGATTGGGACCTCAGCATAAGAAAATAGTTTTGTTTCTCCATTTCAGAAGGTGGCTGCCAGAGATCGAGCAGCGTGGAGATCCGCCATTAGGTGACCAAGACCGAAACAGAAGGACCTACTGTGGCCGAGAGTGAAAATGCCTGTCTCTCTCTCTCTCTGGCACTATCAGTCTTTCATAAATCACTCAACTCTGCAAGTGTTTTCCCCAGTATGTATTTCTCTCCACCTATGACCTCCAGCTTTACATGCAGTCTGGCCAGGCATCTCGAAATAAACGGATCTTAACTTTGGCTCTCTCTCGTTCAACTTTTCCCTGGGAAGACAACTTTCTACAGGGTCTTCCATCTCTCTCTCTCTCTCTCTCTCTCTCGCCGTGCATTGCCCTTCTACCGCAAATATATGATTAGGTTTATCTCATTTAATTATCAACCTATTAACCTACCTATCTATCTGTCTGTCTGTCTATTTGAGCGACCACGAGATTATTTTATCAATTTAGGACGCACGAATTAGTAATGGGGTGTAGCGCTTGCCAGTATGTCCAGCCTTCTTAACCTGTCCCACACCAAGGCCTCTGAACATGGCGGAAATAATGAGATATAAACACTGACCTGACACACACACACACACAAATATATATACCGATGTACACACAGATATGCACTCACACTCTCTCTCTCCACCAGGACACACGATAATACTGTTGGTGATGCTGATGGTGGTGTGGATAGGGCTATCGTGTTCTTATCTTCTGTGTTGTTCCGTGTATGGCATCATATCGCTGGCGGGAAGTTTGAAAAATGCATTGACCGAGTTGCAAAAGATCTATTGGCTTTTTTTGAGTTGCGATTCATTCATTTCCGACGTATTTTTTCCCCCCACAAACTATGAGAGAATATTTTTTTTCTTTCTTACAGCCAGACGCCTTCATCCCATAAGGGGCAGCCGTTTGTCTTGTTAGTTATACTGCTTTTACGTTAACTTGGCCTAAAATTACCATCTTTCCATCCTTAAATCTGAACTGTAGCAATAGTTTAACACTTGAATATGGTGCTAGTCACGAAGAAGTGCTATGGAAAGATGTTGAGCCACAGCATTGTCTCATTCTGCGACTGAGCTGCGTGAAATGAGCAGCAAAAGCACGAAAATCTAGGCCAAGTTAGCGTAAAAATAGTATAGTTGTTTTTATGGAGAGAGACACCAACCTTCCGCCAATGCACTTGTTGACACGTAGAGACTAATCAGTAAGTATACGACCTTCCTTCCTTCCATCCATCTTTGAATCATCATTTGCCCAATCAACGAAGTGGCTCGTCTGAATGTGAACCCAGTGGACTGCAGGCCGAAGTTGCCCTCCTCCTGCAGTCATTCATCCTCCTTTTGGGGAATAAGGATGTTACTAAGGGATGTTTGTTTAATCGAGCAGATGAGACGCCTGGTTATATCAGTGCCACGTCCTTCTAGATTATCTGACGCATCGTACCAGAATCACCCACGACCAGATTCAAACCAAGCCTCTTTCGCCATAGGAATATTAGCCAAATGAGGAGAGCGAGAAGCAGATGCAGTCGGTTATATTCTTTTTACTCTAACCTGGCCTGTACCTGCCACCTATCTATCTTAAGGACTGAGCCACAACAACAGATTAACAATGGAATATGATGCTAGCCAGGAAGGTGTGCTAGGGAAAGGATACACAGCTTTAGCATTGTCTTTTTCCACCTCTGAGCTACGTGAAATAAGCTACAAAAGGACGAGCTCTGAGCCAAGTTAAGATGAAAGGACTATACGAACTTATACCCCTGATTGTAAGGGTCAAAAGTAAAAATCGACTCACTTCACTGCGATAAATAAGGAGGAGGTGAGTAATGAATTTTGAAGCCTAGTGATTCCGTCTTCGGGGTCCAAGACATTTCTCAGAATTTTGTGTACGAGTTTCATAACAGTTCGACAGAAAGGTGGGTTGATATTACCTGCCTGCGACTGAACGTGCAATGACTGATTTTTTTCCCCTTACCACACAGACAAAATACCTATACTTACAACGGGTATGTGTTAATGATATCATACACACACACACACACACACAATCCCCCAATACACACATCCTCCTATACACAACCCCCCAGCATACACAGCCGTCACCACAAAACACAGCCTCTCCTACAATCACCCAACAAATTACTGGTTAAGTCACAACATACATACCACATCTCAACACCCGACAATTTGGCAGCAGAGCAAGAAACGGAACACATCACGACGGGAAAGAGATCCACAGCACTACAGAAAATATATATGTACTTTGCTAACGATACCTGCACACATAGAGAACACTTCATAGATCGAACCCCTGTCAACTTGGAGAGCATACCACCTCATCCGACTCGGCCACCGCCTCCACCAGAGAAAACTGCCAGTGATTATTTGCCCTCCGATGGCACTCTAAAGCCTCCTGTTACCAGAAGAGAAATCACCTGGCAACACAGCTATTAACGTACAGGAACGCAGTAAAAAAAAATCACTGAATATCCTCCAGTGTCGCAATTACAGCGTGTTAAGGCGACATTAATCCTGGCCTGATTGTAAACCCACCAGGCTGACGCGCCAGTGACATGTTATCAGCTGACCTATGGTTTATGAAAGGACCCCGACGCTGCAATGAATACAAGGTGTGGCCAGACTGCAGTACCACCACCCAAGACACCAAGCCAGGATGTGGACACCAAGTCAGGCTTTGGGACACGAAACACATCACCTATGACACCAAGACAGGCTCTGGGACACAGGACGCACCACCTCGAGTACCAAGACAGGCCTTGGGACACCACAACATGCTTACCAACACCAAGACAGGCTCTGGGACACTACACACACCACATCGGCCACCAAGACAGGCATTCGGACTCACAACAGGCTTCCGGACACCACAATAGGCTTTCAGACACCAAGACATGCTCTGTAACAGTCAACATACCCTCCCAGACACTAAGACTTGCTTTGGGACACTGCACTAAACTCACCACCTAGGACCTGATAATGCAAAGGAGAGATGTTAGCACTCAGGCTCCTATGATTCACTCTCAGCTGAACAATATCATCAAACGTTCACAAGAATACATGACCAAGAGTTGCCCCGACCAAGAGAGGGCAAAAGGACCATGTATAAATCCCAGGCTCTTTTGACTCATCTAAATAAAATCATGTGGCTTTAACTGGAGCAGAACACTGGAGCTGTACTTATGACCCAGCTAAAGGTAATCATCTCATCTTAAAAAGGAATCCTAGAGTTGCCTCGTTCATCAAGGGGTTAAGTGTACTAATTTGAAGATCTCTCCCCTTAACAAGCCTTATTTATCTTACGCTGGTTAATGCCTTTGATAAATGAGGCGAGGTCAAAAGAAAGTGTGGTTCGAGGTCATTATCAGGTCAGGCTAGGTTAATGCTGCTTGCTCGGCCTGGTGATTTATTGCTGTGTGTGTGTGTGTGTGTGTGTGTGTGTGTGTGTGTGTGTGTGTGT
>JAGKTI010024422.1:2416-14386 GCA_018397915.1 Birgus latro | reverse complement strand
AGGACAACGACGATGAGGAGGAGAAGGAGAAGAAGCCAAAAATGTGGGTAAGAAGAGCTGTGAAGGATTCCTAGGAGGAAGCAAGAGCAAGGTGTCAGAGAGGATCATTATCACTGTCAGATAAATCATGTTTTCTGTATTTTATATGGAGCCTCAAGATTTTTTTTTTTTCGTAATTTTCATTGCATGTACCACCTTCAAATACAGAGTTGTAATGCAACGTCAGTTTTGAAGCTGTCTTTCAAAATCCATATTTCCCTCTGCCTATGACCTCCAGTCTTCTAAATGTAATGTGTTCAGGTGTCTTAAAATGAACTGATCTTGAACATGGCTCTCTTTTGTTCAATTTTTGTGGAATGAATTTTTTGCAGGCTTCTAATCTTTTATTCTTTCCTCTTTGCTTAAAAATTGGACTCTTGTAACATCTATGTATGTCTTGTTCCAGCTGCATTCATCCCATAAGGGTTGGCCACAAACAGATTTCCTCCACATTGCCCTATCCTCTGCCATTTAGCTGCCCTCTCTCCAGCTCACCCCCCCTCTCACATATATCTCTATTTCATCCTTGGTCTCCCCCTCTACCTCACTCATATACGCTTTTCTAGTCAGCCTCTGATTCTCCATCCTCTCCACACGACCTTGTAGCATTATCTCATTTGTTATCATTGCTTTCCCACAGACGCAGTGAACACCAGCACCACCACTATGGCCGTGGCGAGACGGGCCGGCGACGCCATGCATCAGGCACCCGAACCCTCTCCACCATCTCTGACACAGCCGATCCTGCCTCTATATTGGGCTACGATAAGGCTGATGACTTTCTGGTGCGTTACCTGTAGATAAACAGTATCTGTGTACGCCTCTGATTTCTGTTTATCCTACATGCTGTCAGTTTCTGTGGATAGGCTCTACTGTTTGTAAATTTTTTAGTTTTAACAGTACAGTATTGTGATGAGAAGGGGTAGACTGAGATGGTTTGGGTATGTGGAGAGACTGAAGCATGACAGCTGGATGTGGAGGGTGAGAGTGTGAACGTTTAGGGTAGGGTTGTGAGAGGCAAACCAAAAAAAGCCCTGGGACAAGGTCATAGAGTGTAGCCTCAGAGATAAGGGACTGAATAGAGAGGTTGGCAGAGACTGAGCAGCATGGAGGGCCACAATTAGGTGACCGAGGCCAACACATGCTGGAGGTTTTATTGAGGTTTGATGCTTGCTGGCAGTTTCTGTGGTTATATCTATATTTCTGTATACTGTACCTCTCATTTCTGTTTATATTTCATGCCATCTGTCTGTTTTCTTCATTTCACTCACTGTACCTGCATTTAAGATAAATTCAAACTTAGGACTGCCTGGCGAGATAACTTTATCATTTATATTCCGTGTGTTTGCCTTGTTACTTATCTGTCTCTTATCTAGTTTTTGTCTGTATTTATATCTGTATATCTTATCTGCTTTGTTTCTTTTCCTCATCATTTTTTCCAGCCGTTGTATATCAGATGAACTTTCCTTTCTTTCTCCTTGCCCTCTGGTGCAGGAGATCAGGGATGCCTTCGTGTGGTGGCACTGACGTAACCAAGTTGCTCCACTGCCCAGTTATACAGATTTTCATCAACTCCTCCCTATCCCCAGAATGGAGGATGGTGGAAAGCAGAAGGGCAGCTCTGGCCTGCAGTCTACCAGGTTCACATATCAAATAATCCCTGACTGCAACCACGTACTACTACTACCTCTCTCTCTCTATAACCTCACACTTCTCTTGCTGCAGGGGGTGTCATAGTGTTTTGCTGGTTCGTATTTAGCATTTTACCTTCATATTTGTCAGTCTTTTTATGCATCCATCACATTATTTATCTGTGTCATGATCTGTTTGTATCTGTGTCTCTCACTTTACCTTTCCCCCATAGGAGGTGTCATACTCCGAGCTGCTGGTTCCTTCGCGCAGCTTCTTCTGCCGGCCCAGACGTCAACAGTCAGAGCATCACGATTACTGTGACCCCAGTGAGAGGTGTATGATGCATCCTGGTGTGGCTCGGTGCTATAGCTATGATCCTGCCACTCACAAAGCAACAGCACATTATGTTCCTCACTCACCACATGGACACACCGAGAAAGGTTAGATGGTAGGAAAGGGAGGAGAGAGGGAAGGAAAAGGAGAGAAGAGGGAAGAAAAGAGAAGGGAAAATGGAGAGAAATGTGGAGGAGGAGGAGAGGTTTTTAAGTAGTGACCCTCTGACTCATATATCAACAGTACATTATGTTTCTCACTCACCACACAGATGCATGGAGGAAAGTTAGATGAGAGGAAAGGGAGAGAAGAAATAAGTAGGGACCCCATCTGGTAGGGAGGAAAGCAGGGAAGAATGGAAGAGGAGGAGAGGAGGGAAAAGTAGGTGAGAGGAGGAATGGAGGAAAGAGAAGTAGCAGGGGAAAAGAGGAGAGAAGATTCTCACTGAGAGATGCATACTTCATCTTGAGGTGGCGAGATTTTATAGTTGCGATCCTGCGATTCATAAAACAACATTGATATATGTTTCTCACTCCCTGCATGGACACGCGGAGAAAGTTTAGAGGCAGGGGAAGGAGGAGAGAAAGAGGGAGGGAGGGAGGGAGGAAGGAGAGAAAGAGGGAGAGAGGGAGGATGGAGAGAAAGAGGGAGGGATGGAGGAAAGGCAAGGGAAGAGTTGAAAATGGAAAGAGTTTTAATTATGACCCCACCATGCATAAGGCAATGGGACGCTGTTTCCGTCATTCACTGCACAGACGCACGGAGAAAAGTTAGAAGGAAGAGAAGGGAGGAGGGAAGGAGACAGTGAGGGGAAGGGAAGGGAGAGAGAAGGAGAAAGGGAACTGAAGGGCCTCATTTAGCACAAAGAGGTATGGAAAAAGGTGAGCTGGAGGAGAGGAGGGGAGAGGAGAGAGAGAGAGAGAAAGGATGGAGGGAGGGAGGGAGAGATGGAGAGAGGGAAAGGAAGGAAAAAGGGAGAGAAAGGAGAGGGAAGGGAAGAGGGGAGGGAGAGAAGGAAAAAAGGAAAGGAAGGAAGGAGGGAGAAAAGGAGAGGGAAAGGAAGGAGGGAGAGAGGGAAAGGAAAGGGCAAGAGGAAAGGTAGAAGGAGAATTAAGGGTCCTCATTCACCACACAAACATATGATGAAAAGTTAGGTGAGCAGGGAAGGGAGGAGACGAAGGGAGGGAAGTAGGGAGAGGGAGGAGAGGGAAATAGTGAAGTTACTCATTCACATCCTGCATAAGGAAAGGTTAGAGGGATAGAGATGGGAGGAGAGGAGGGATGGAGGGATGGGAATGAGGAGAAGAGAAAAGGAGCGTATTTATCAAAGCAAGGGACTATAGAAAAGAAGAAATATGGGAAAATAATGTGAAGGAACATTATGTAACAGGCAAGGATTGAAGATGGTAAGAGAGAGGAAGAGTAAAAAAAGAAAATGAGAAGAGATATGAAGAGAAAGGAAGTGCATGTTGTTTTCTGCTGCCATTCTGCAGTTTCAAAAAAAAGTATTCAGATTTGTGTCTCTCCAACTCATCAGTCATTATATATATAGTATATATATACAGTATCAGTGTGTCACTGTGTCTGTGACCTGCATTCTGATCAGTTAAAGAAACACCCTAACACCTCTTCCTAAGCAATTTATTTTGCTTATTACTCCTTACTATCCTCTTGTGTCTCTTAAATAATTTCAGTACCACCATTTTCAGCATCAGTAACATAAAAATTGAGATTAACCAGCCATATGAAAAAATAAATTGCTAAAGAAGGGGTGCTATGGAGCTTCGTTAACCGACAAGACTAGGGACCTGTGTGTCACCAGCCCACCATCTGGCTTACAGGCTGTGTCAGCGGTGGCCTCACGTTGTTACGAGCGCTTGAGGCCGGCGACCACATGGCCAGAAAGGGTACAACTGATATTAACAATTGTTTACCTGGGTTTTGTGTTGGGTTGCATTTGTGTGGGCTTCAGGAGTGTCCTGGTTGCATCTCTCCTTCACTGCCATATTTATGTTTGTTTAATTCACACTGCTGGTGGGTGATTTTAGTTGCACTGCAGACTGGGCCATGCATGACCGCAAAAGACAGAACAACACTGACCTTGCAGTTTTTGTTTTGACATTTATGTGGGTTTGGGAGGCTCTCTGGTGTCTTACCTAATTGATCAACAGTGTAAGGTAGCTAAATCTTACTTCACAGCTATCACTAAACTACTGTACATCTCAAAAACCAGTACATTGCTGCTAGATGCAAAAATTTCCCAGAAGCTGATGGAGAAAAGTACAAAATATAGAATATTCCCAAAGCTTTGTAAAAATCTCTATAATTCAGCTAGATTTTTAGGCACAAAAAATTATGACAAATGGAAGTGAATGTCTCTAAATTTAGCTGATAAAAAGCCAAATTGGCAACACTATTGACCTGTCCACCCCTGCAGTAATTATATTTGTGTTTATTTCATCTAATGGAGTATGAGGTGGTGAAGAGAGACACCTTCCCATGGTGGTACCAGTGTATCCAGGCAGAGGACCAAATCAGATGTACAAATGTCCCTTGATTCCCCCCCCCCATCAACCTTCTGAAAGGAGGATGGTGGCAAAAATAGTGTCCTGCAGTCCAGTGGCTTCACGTCTTGATGATCCTGGACTGCTTTTGGTCAGATTCAGGGGTGTTGCCCATGCTGCCCAAGCAACACCCCTGCTTTATCACACTGAAGATAATATACAGTACTGTACTTTTCATACACAGACCGCCTCTTGACCAGCTATCATGGTTAATTCTCCCATAGATATGTCATTGGTACTGTGATGAGGAGGGATAGATTGAGATGGTTTAGGCATGTTGAGAGGATGGAAGATAACAGCTGGATGCGGAAGGAGGAAAGAGTGAAAGTTAAGGGTAGGGTTGTGAGAGGCATACCAAATAAAACCCGGCATGAGGTTACAGAGTGAGACCTCAGGGATAAGGGGCTGAACAGAGAGGTCACTAGATACTGGGCAGCTTGGAGAACTGCCATTAGGTGACCAAGGCCGATACATGCAAGCATATTGGAGCCTTGATAAATGAACAAACAAAATCATGGCAGAAAATTATCTTGTGCCATTTGGAAAAATAGATGATGGAAAGGAATGCCTTTGTGTCAGGTTATATAAATGTCCCTCAGCTCCTTCCTTGTCCTGCAAAAGGAAGATGATAGATTTCAGGAGGAGGACAGTTATAGCCTGTGGTCGACCATGTTTATCTTCAGATGAACATGGGGCAGCACCAATAACAACAGCAACAGTAAGACATTGCCAGGCTGTAGGAGTCAATATGCCTTAGGAATGGTAAGGAAAAGATGAGAGGGAGCCCTTAAACCCTAGGAGAGTAAGGCCAGTCATCCTTTACACATCTGTATTCCCTCCCTCTTACCTGCTGGACCCCTTGGCGTTGATTTGGTGTGTCGTTTCCAAGATGCGCGACGTAATTTTTTTGCTTGTGTGCTGGAGAGGGATACCTTCGTGTGGTGGCACTGATATAACTCTGCAACCCAACTGCCTGGTTATACAGCACTTATATTCCTTGTTTACATCCACAAAAGGAGGGCTGCACAAAGGGAACTTAAGCCTGCAGTCCACTGGGTTCGTGTCCTGAATGAGCTTCGGGTTTCAACTCATACCCTCTCTAAAATGGAATTCTTAATATCCTCTATATCTGTACTGGAACTCTGAAGCATATAATCTCTGGAACTCTTCAATGTGCTCTCTATGATTTGTACCATAAGTGTATCCTGCCTATAATGGAATGCTAAGTATATGCCCTATAATGGAGCTCTGTATCCTCTCTATGATCAGTTTGTGTATCCTGCCTATAGTGGAATTCTGTATACCTCTATAATGGATCTCTTAGATGTAAATGTACCCTCCCTCATGTGGAACTTGTATTTCCTGTATATTGGGACTTGTAAGTGTATCTTCCCTATAATTGAACTCTATATGCTCTTTGATAGATATCTTTAAGTGTATCCTGTCTATAATGCCTCTTATAAGTTCACTCTTTCTATAATTAAACTCTAAGTTGTAAAACGTCCTCAGTAATGGAGCTATAAGTGTATCCTGTCTATAACTGAAGTCTTATATCCTCTCTATAATGGAAATTGTATATTCTAAATTAACAGTAGATTTCTGAACTTACGTAATTAGAAAACATTCGCATAGCTTTCTAACAATATGCTTAAAATCCAGAAAGAGGTGACCACAAACAAATCACCTCCATGTCATTCTTTCCCTTGTCATTAGGATGGCCTCTCTCCAGCTGCCTGATAGTGGAGCAAAAAATGATGTGGGGGTGATTTATTTTTGGCCACCCCTTCCAGGATTAAGGCATTTAGATATAGATAAATAGATGGATAGATAGGTAAATAGACTGAATTTTTAGTGTTTGAATAATCTATTACAGAGAGGTAATGATGAATCACTGACACCTTTTACACACTAAAGTCACTTAAGATTCACTACGGTTTCTAGATATGCCCACTGAAACAGTTCACGTTTCACTACTAAACGTACTTTTCACTGTACTGTATATTTAATCATAATTCACTAAAGTTGATAGAAGACTCAACTAATCTTGCTTATGACTCACCAAAACTTGCTACAATTGCTCACATAGACTTGCTATATTTATTCACTGAAACTTACTATATTTTTTAATAGAAACTTGCTACACTTACTCACTGAAACTTGCTCATATTTTGCTCCTTAGGACAGTAGCACATAAGGCACTTTGAATCTGTTTCACTGAGGTAATATTTTCTCTGCACACTCAGTAGATGATAAGGGAGGTAGGTGTGAGAAAGAGAGAGAGAGTATATTTGTATCTAAGGGTGCCATGTATAACTGTGAATGATTATTGCTTTTGTTTTGTGTGTTTGTGTGTGTGTGTGTGTGTGTGTGTGTACATGTGTATGCATGTGTGTGTGCCTGCATGTGTGTGTGTGCATGCATGTGTATGTGTCCTCCATCTAAATATGTACTTACGAACCCCATACACTTCTCTGTAACCCAACACACATACCTAACTGCCATGTGTGTGTGTGTAGGTGTGGTGTGTGAGGGTGAGGAGTGGCGGTGTGTGCCTGGGGTGATGTCATCGGCAGCGCAGTACTTCCCAAACACACTTGACGATCCAGAACTTCGCGCCGGCAAGCATCGCAAACTCTTACGCTTTCCCTCATATATGGTGAGCCAAATTTTCTGTGTCTGTTTTCCCAAGCTTTGTGCAGGAAAACATTGCAAACTTTTACTTTTTGCCTCGTATGGTCAGTCAGCATTTCTAGTTGATATACCTCCATTCCCTCCTCTCCTCTCCTCTCCTCTCCTCTCTTGTCCAGTTCTCTTCTCTTCCCCCTCCAAACATGTTTGACAATCCCGAGCCTTAAGCTTGAAAACATTGCAGGTTACAATGTGTTCCCTCTTGTATGGTGAGTGGTTCAGCCATTTTCTCCATTTCTCTCCTCTCTTCCTATTTCTCTCCACACTCCCTACATCTCTCCACTCCCAACTTCTCTCCTTTTTCTGCTTCCCTTCCCTCCTTTCACTGTTTTTCTTCTCCCATCTCTTGAATCTTCAAACACACTAGATGATCCCCAACGTAGCCCTGGAAAACAATGCAAACATCTACGCTTTCATGTTACGGTGAGTGTTTTTCTTCGCTGACCTCGTGTAATCTGTTGTAGCCAAGTTATGCCCTACGGATCTGCCCAGCATGGACCACTTGGCCTTCCATGGTTGTTAGCTTTCGTGTTCTTATTTTGAGTTTTTTTTTTTTAATACTGTGAAGGGTCTCTTACAGGCGTGTAGCTACAATTTATAAAACAGGGTGACCAAAGAGAATGCTTAAAGAGGTATTGTTGCAGAAATTTGCGATGCAGCATGTGTTAGGAGTGTAATGCTGTACAGTAGTCAGAGCTGGGCAGCAAAGGAAGAGAATATTCATAGGCTCAAATGTACAGAAATGACAACGATTAGATGGATGTGTAGTGTGAGTGAAGAGTTGAGGGGAAGGATGGGACTTGAATGTATTAGTATTGTGATGAGATAGGGTAGATTCAGATGGTTTGGGCTTGTGTAGATGATGGAGGATGACAAGTGGTTGTGGAGGGTGAGGGGGTGAGAAATGTGAATGTTGATGGTTGAATTGCAAGAGATAGACCAAAAAAAGACCTGAGATGGTAGAGTGTGACCTTGACTTAGGGATAAGGGACTGAATAGAAAGACTGCTAGAGATGGAGCAGCATAGAGAGCCACCTTTAGGTGACCAAGGCTGACACATGAAAGTATTTTGAAGCCTGGTATAATTGAAACAGTGTGGTTACAGAAGGCAGCAATATAATGGTACAATAATCGCCCTCATTATTCCAGACGTCAGTGATGGACTACACGAAACCGTCAGAGCTGAAGAAGGAATTAAATGACAAGTTCCGCAGCAAGTTTCCTCATATCCAGCTGACCCTTAGTAAACTTCGCAGGTTGGTGTTACACACACACATACAAACAGGAAGTAGTGATACATGTAGTTATAATAATAACTGTAAAAATGGTAACATTAATAATGATAATAATAATACTTTCCCTTGTAGTTTGAAGCGTGAGATGCTAAAGATAGCACGTCAAGAGTGCGACATTGACCTGCTAACAGTAGCGCAGGCATATGTTTACTACGAGCGTCTGATCCTGCGCACGATTGTAAACAAGCAGAATCGGAAACTGGTTGCAGGCGCCTGTCTGATATTGTCGGCCAAGATGAACGATGTGAAGGGAGAAACACTTAGTAACCTTATTGAGGTGAGAAAGAGAGAGAGAGAGAGTGTGTTATGTGTCATACAAAAGTTACAGTTCCTACAAATTTGAGAGAGAGAGAGAGAGAGAGAGAGAGAGAGAGAGACTTACTATACTGTACTCATTCTACTCTGACTTGGCCTTAAATTGCCATCTCATTCTTCATTGGTCAACAGTAACAACAGATTAACACTAGAGTATGATACTGGTCATGAAGAAGTGCTACGGAGAGGATGTACAGGAAGTATTCTCCTTCTGCCAATGAGCTACATGAAATAAGTTGCAAAAGGACGAAAATCTGGGCCAGACCAATGTGAAAAATGTATCAAGGGCCAAATTAGCTTGAAGGAGTGTAAGGTCTTTGCTGTGTCTCTCTGTAACTTCTCTTGCTCTCTCTCTGCGTCAGTTTTCTTCCGAGTGCAGTCTACTTATACCACAACATTTTTTTCCCCCCCCCAGTTACAAGGGAATAAGAGAAGTCACCTTGTTCCTTGTCTTTTTTATGCAGTAACAGCTTTTTTTCCTCTTTTACAAATTACATAAAAGTGCATTCTGTCTGTTTTTTTTTTGTCTCCCATTTTCACATCTGTTTATCTCCTTCACTCTGTCTGTATCTGTGTATGTATCTGTCTGTCTATCTTTCTGTCAATCTGTGTTTATCACCCTCCCTGCAAGTGTCTGTTGTCCTGTCCTATTGTCTGTCCATCTGTTTGTCTTGCTGTCTGTCTCTGTTTCTCTTGCTGTCTGTCTCCCTGTCTGTTTCTCTCCGTGTCTGTTTGTTTATATTTAACTTCTTTCACTCACTAACAGAAAACAGAGAGTACATTCCGCCTCAACCGCCGAGAGCTGATCCACTGGGAATTTGCCTCGCTGGTGATGCTTGAATTTGGTCTTCACCTCCCCACGTGGCAGGTCAACCCACACTACCAGCGCCTCCTGATAGAGTCATGACGAAAGCAGTGGGTCCGGAGTTACACCGTGCATTGAGGGGCGAAGGACGGAGAGGGTGGAGTCTCTAAAAGGCATGTAGAGAGGGTTTACAGAGTTGGAGTTAAGTTTTAGGTTCATTTGGTCTAGTTATAGTAATGTATTGATATATAAAACATCTCCTTACTGAGCCATGATGAAAGCATTGGATTTGGAGGTACGCTGGGCTTTGAGGTGTGAAGTACAGAGAGGCTGGAGTCTGGGAGGTCAGGGAGAGTTAACATTAAGTGTAAGATTAATTTTATAAGTTGAACCTTAAGTGTCCATGTTTTTGTTTACGCTTGCTTATAGAGTCATGACCAAAGCAGTGAGTCACAAGCTGTTCCATGCATTGAGGAGTGAGATATGGAGAGGTCAGAGTCCTTGAAAGGCATATAGAGAGAGTTAAAGATCAGTTTGCCAAGTAGAAGTGATGTTTTAAACTTGCATGTTGTTATTTGAAGCCTGCTTTTGGGGTAACAGCTAAAACACCGCATCAGGAGCTACACTGCGCATTGAGGGGTGAGGTGCAGAGAGGCTTGAGTCTCTGAGAGGGGCAGGGAGAGTCTAAATCAAGTTTGAAATTCAGTTTGGTCAAGCAAAGTGTTATTTACAAGTCCACACATGTTTAATGCCTGTTATGAAATGTCTGACAAAAGCATTGATTCAAAAGTTACAATGTGCACTCATGACAGAGATATGGGAAGATTTTGCCTCCGAGAGAGTCAGGGAGAGTCGAGGTTAGGTATAAAGTTAAGTTTCACAAGTAGCCGTGATGTACAAGCGTGCATGTTTTTATCTGACGCCTCCTTGTATACTGATGACAAAAGCTGTGGGTTGGGAGCTTCACCATACATTGAGGAGTAATGTGCAGAAGGTTAGAGTGTACAAGAAGAGCCGAGAGAAACAGAATTAAGTCTAATAGTGAATTTTATGAGTAGAAATGTGTGTTGGTATCCACATGTCATTGTCAATTTTTTTCTGGCACTGTGGACCCTATCTCACCCAACCTTTAGATGGGAAAGGAGGTCTGAATGATGATGATGATGAAGATGGTGATGGTGATGATGATATGATGATGAAGAAGGTGATGATGGTGATGATGATGATGAAGATGATACACATGTTTATTTAATGTCTCCCAAGATAGTTCTATTGAAAGCAATGCGTTCGGAGGTATGCCATGCACTGTGAAGCAATGTACAGGGAGGTTTGAGTGCTTGAGAGGATCAGGAAGGCTCTGAATTAGTGTGAGGGCCAGTTTTGTGAGTAGAAATGTGTTTAGTTCCCACAATTGTATTTAATGTCTCCTGTGGTATTTCTAAGGATTGTTCAGGAGCCACTCTGTGTGTTGAGGAGTGAGGTGTGGAGAGGTTTGAGTCTCCGAGAAGCTTGTACTGAGAGTGAGTTATATTGATTTGGCCTTGTAAGTGTAAGTGATGGTTTAGTGTTCGATCTATATATTTCCTCCTGATCAGCTCCCAGTGAAAGTAATGGATTATAAGTATGCTTGGAATAGGGATGGAGAGGGTTGCATCTGTGAGAGGCATGGAGCAAAAAGTTTAAGTTTTGGTTTTGTATGTGTGTCTTTCTTACTCTGACTTGGGCCAAAACTGCATTTGCTCAGTTTTGAATCCTGAACTGGAATAAGTAACAGTACCAATTCTAGTCATGAAGAAGTGCTATAGAAAGGATGTAGAGCCATAGCATTGTCTTTTCCTGCCACTCACTGCATGAAATAAACTGCAAAAAGACAAAAACGTAGGCCAGTTTAAGTGAAAAGGGCATGGAAGTTATATGCCTAGTGGTTTAGTGGGTTAAGGTGCTTCACGTGGATGTGGGTTTGTAAGGGTTTCCATCTGAGGGATGGTTTGGGTTTCTTGCTTACCTAATGCCGCTGAAGGGAAAGCAACTGGTAACTCTCATCTTAAATATCAGGACTCAGTAACCCATCCCCAGGCCCCTACACTTCTGATGGGGGAAAAATAGGATTGGATGATAAATAGATCAATAGATAGACAGATAGACAGGTAGATAAAAGATATGTTTGGGTGTTCTCTGTTGATTGCATAGGTTTGAACCCAGTACAAGCACATGGATTTTTTTTATTTTCATTTTTTCTGTTTCCCCTCAATCACATAATGCCACAAAGGAGGATAGCCTGGTCATCTACCCTTCAGTA
>JAGKTI010024421.1:0-14387 GCA_018397915.1 Birgus latro | reverse complement strand
TCTCTCTCTCTCTCTCTCTCTCTCTCTCTCTCTCTCTCTCTCTCTAAGGAAGTGCAATATATTACCAGTAATCAGTTTTTCTGAACACATGCATAGCTCCTTCATTCAGCCTGATACCCGGTGACTATATATCTGAAAACCGTAGCAGTCATAAGTGTGAAAAGTATCTAGATCAACCATTTAAATGTTGAAAAGTATCTAGATTAACCATTTAAATGTTGAAAAATATCTAGATTAACCTTTTAAGTGTTGAAAATACCAAGACTAACCTTAGCACTTCTTTGGGGACACGTATGATAATAACACCAAAATTGAGACTATCTAATCCCTCCTTCAAAAATCTCTAAATAAAATGTTTCAATAGGAATACTGTAAAAGGCGTTATCATACGGCTATGATACTGAATAGGATAAAGAACCATAAGTTTATCTTGCCTGTCTTCACTTCTTTAGATGTACTTAAGTATTACGGTATGTTTAGCTTGACACTGGATACGGTAATTCAAGAGGAAGAGAAATGTGACCAATTTAATGGTTAATTAGGGGAAATGAAAGTAGTTATAGTGTTACTTGGAAACTAGGTATGAAAAAAACAACAGTGTAGCCTACAGATAACTTCTGTATACCAGACCACGTAGCCAGAAAGATGACCATTGTAGGTATATCCAAAATTTCTCTATTGGTTGTAAGGTTTTTGTATACATACTGGTACTGTACACATCATTTTGAAAGACTGTTCTCCATGCTTACAGAATTACCTGATTGCTCCTCTTTAACAGTCACTTTCTGCACCTTTCTAGCCAAGTCCCCCAACCCAGAGGTCCTTTCTCCTACGTTTTCTTTGGTGTGGCAGAAATGGCTATCTCTTCCATGTTCAGTTGCGCTGATGTTTATATCTGTGTCTATCTTTGTATCTGTATCTCCACTATTTTCACAGGGAAAAAAAGAAACGAAATATCCCGAGCTCTTTCGTGTTCAAAACCACGTTACTCTGCCTGAAGATGTTGAATACACGAAAACGCTTGGGACATTTCGTGTTTCTTTTTTCCTTGTCGATGGCAGCATTAAGTGATTTATTTGCATGATAAGATGTGTACAGTTCTTAACCGATTCTCTCCACATGTCCAACACATCGACCTCTTCCTTACAACTAATCCTTCTCCTTACGCTGTAAATCTTTCCTCTTCGTTTGCTCCTCCGATCACAACCTTATTACCTTAACCTGTCCTATTGCTCCAGTACGGCCTGTGGACCTTCCAAAGAAATGTCGTCTGTGGCACTTTGGAGATGCTGATTGGGAGGCCCTCAGGCAGTATTTCTTTGATTTTCCCTGGAATGATTATTGCTTCCATGGCATCTGAGTGTGCCTTGCGGATTACAGAGGTTATTCTCTCGGCCATGGAAGCATACATTCCTTTCTCATAATGCAAGAAAGCCTTGCTTTAATCATGCTTGTTCTAATGCTGTCCACAAGGAGAGGGCCTATAAAAGGTACCAGAGCCAACCCATCCCTGAATCTCATCGTTTTTATGTTTCGGCCCGGAATCGTTTAAGTCTAGTAGTAGTAGTATAGTAGTAGTAGTAGTAGTTTTTCCCTAGGCAGTCTGGCCGAACAGCCCCGAGTCCCCAAGGAAGGCCACGGCCGAGACCGGGCTTTCCCACAGAGCTCCCAAGAAGTGTATGTTGTGGTGTTGGCATAGGTGATTGTGTGCAATGCGGTCTTCCTTAATGTGCTTAATACTATGGGATGCTGTGTTACATCCTGGACAGGCATCAGTGGCGGAGTCATCCAGCCTCTTCTGGTAACTTAGAGGGCTGGATGATGCCCACATCTCAGCCTTGCCAGGTGGACCCTGTCCTCACGAGGGAGATAGGATTCAGAAGGGTGGATATCAGGAGGTCGTGCATGAAGCACTGTGTTGTCTTTCAGTGACTGAATGGAATGGCAAGTGATATGAGTATGGATATGCTTCTGGAAGCTGGTCTGAGGCGGGTGAGGGGGGGAAAGATGCCAGTATGTGTGTATGATATCGTGTGCTGGGTGTTGTTTTGATGTTCCTTGGTGTGTGTGGATGTGCTGCCATGTAGTGTAGTGGATGTTGTGGGTTTGTGGAGGCTGCAGCGAGAATTTGGGTGCCTCTCATGTCTAGGTGATCCTTGACTTTGAGGACTTCGGTTTCTTGATGTAGGTGGTCTGTGGGTGTAGTAGCTGTGCAGCCTGTGATTATTTTTAGGGCCTTGTTCTGTATGGTCTGTAGGGTGTTGTAGTGTGTTTTAGTGAGGTTAGGAGCCCAAACAGGGCTTGCATAATTCATCACGGAACGTATATATTGCTTGTATGCTGTGAAGGGGGTTTCTTTGTTGTGTCCAAATGTTATATGGGCAAGTGACCTCAAGACATTGAGTCTTGGTGTTATTTTATTTTTTATGTTTGTGATGTGTTGTTTAAATGACAGTGATGTATTGTATGTTACACCAAGGATTGTGTGTGTGTGTGTGTGTGATAGAGGAGTGTTGTTTATGGTGAGTGTGGAATGTGACTGTATTCTGCTGTCCAGTTTGTGAGAAGGGTCACTGTAGATTTGGTTGGAGCTATTATGGGCCTGTTTGTGGTGAGTCATTCGTGTAGTGTGTTGAAGTAAGGTTGGAGGATGTGTGCTAAGTCTGTTCTTCGCTCTGCTAAAAATACTTTCACATCTGTACTAAGTGCTCTGAACTTTCCAACTCGAATTTTTCCCGCTTCTTCTGGCAACTTGCCAAAAACCTTTCTAACAACTTCACTTCATCGTCCTTCCCCCCCTCTTTTCCACTCTGATGGCTCTGTAGCTATTTGTTCTACTGATAAAGCAGAAACCTTCGCTCAGACTTTCTCCTCCAGTTCCACCTTAGACAATTCCGGTGCTGTTCCTCCAGCACTTCCCCCCTCTGACTTCCTCATAGCTGACATTAAAACGTCTTCAATTAATGTATTTTCTGCCATCACTGGCCTCAATACTAATAAGGCATATGGGCCTGATGGAGTCCCTCCTGTTGTCCTCAAGAACTGTGCTTCTGTGCTTACACCCTGCCTAGGTAAACTCTTTCGCCTTTGTCTTTCAACTTGTACCTTTCCTTCTTGCTGGAAGTTTGCTCTCATTCAGCCAGTCCCAAAGAAGGGTGACCATTCTCAACCCTCTAACTATCGCCCAATTGCTTTAACATCCTGTATTTCTAAAGTTTTCGAGTCTGTTCTTTACAGAAGAATTTTAAAGTATCTTTCCTATCATAACCTTTCTGATCGTCAGTATGGGTTCCGTCAGGGACGCTCCACTGGCGATCTTCACACCTACCTTTCAGACTCCTGGTCATCCTCCTTTCGGTACTTTGGTGAAAGCTTTGCCAAAGGCATTCGATCGAGTCAGGCATACATCTTTAATTCCCAAACTACCCTCTTACGGTTTCTAGCCTTCTATCTGTGCTTTCATGTCTAGCTTCCTTTCTGGTCGTTCTACAGCTGCTGTTGTAGAAGGCCATCGTTCTTCTAGCTCTATCAACAGTGGTATTCCTCAGGGCTCTGTCTTATCACAAACTCTCTTTCTTTTATTCATCAATGACCTTCTAAGCTGTACATCTAACCCTATCCACTCATACGCTGATGAATCCACCTTTCCATTCGCTTCCCGCAGCGTCCATCTTAGCAGTTGCTTTAACAAACAAGGGATGAGGCTATGGCAAACCTAATGTCTGACCTGGGTCATGTCTCTGACTGGAGTAAAAATAACTTTGTTGTTTTTAATGCATCAAAAACTCATTTTTTTCATCTATCAACCCTACAAAATCTTCTACAGGAGTACCCTCTAAAAGGGAAATACTTTGTAGAGTTGATTATCTTATTTGAATTACCCGCGTATTTTATGAAGCACGCAGACTACACGAGTCTGGAGGTACGCACTTAAAAAAAGAGATGGTAATTTGAGTTATTATTTCAGATGTTATATTGAATATATATTTTTTCTTTTTCTAAAGTAAATATATACCATGGCTACATACTTATAGCATTCTTTGTTCAGTGTTTAAATTGCAACACATAAATAAAAACAATAATTTGTGTTGTACAATACATTGCTTAAGAATTCAGAAATTTTAGAGCCATTTATTTTTATTATTTTTCAATGCATTATCCGATGCTTGTATAGAATTTGCACATGGTTCCTTCTCGCTCTCGGTGACTGCGTGGCTTAGGTGGACGGTGCTGGGGGCCTGCGGCGTTGTTTTACGTGCAAATGCCGCTTCAGAAAGTTAGTTTAGCGTCTTTTGAGCGATGAGCGTTGGCTTCACATCACAGAGGTGGGTCAGTGTCATTTATTGATTTAGTAGCAGCTAGAGAAATGTACAGTTGCGTAAAGTTTCTGGTGGGTGAACAATGGCTGCCGGTCAACATTATATTCCTCCACAAGGAGTAAACGGTGAAATTAAATGTACTGATTAAGGCCTCCAGAGTTTTGGCTTCTTACCTAAGGGTGGATCAGTTAATCCTCCTGAATTTAAAAACCACAAAAAGCGAAGTACATTAAGGTAAAATGTCTGAAATTCAGGATGCTTTCTGTACTGTTAATAAAGACGGAAACCATTATGGCAATATATGAAGCTGCTTTTTTTTATTTACAAAATTTTGATTTATTTTGCTTTTTCAGATGAGGGAAACCAAACGTCACAAGACCTCGCGTAGGAGAGTACATACAGTATTTTTTAATCATACACATTTTACTCTCAGGAATGTGGGTTCATGGTTTGGTTAGCACATTTTTGATTGTGCATTGTCAATAAGTATTTTTTTTCATAAGTAAGGCATAATAAGTAAATAATTGTCCATAAGTATTTTTTTTCATAAGTAAGGCATAAGTAAATAATTATTGCCTTATCAGTCGTTGGTTCTGTTCCTTGTTTTACTTATATTTCTTCATGTGCATTGTATTTTATTAACACTTCTTTTGCAGATTTACTGGAGATTTAACCCGTACCATTTCAGGCATTTTTTCAATTTTATATCCACCCAATCCCGGACCAAAAACGCAAAAAAAATTTTTTTTTATAAAACAATCCAAAAGGACATATAAATCAAGGAAAAGCAAAAAAAAAAAATAGTATTCCTTATAGGAGAAATAAGAGCAGGATGGCTGCCCATTGTGTTTTTAGCCCGTTTCCCAAGCCACGAGCGATGTTTTCCCACCCAGCTGGGCGGGATGAGAGAGAATGGGGGATTCCCTGCTCTCTATGTATCTCCTTCACTGACTCATATTCCTCCCCAGAAGCATCATCCAGGTCTTCTTCTTCTGAGGAATCACTAAATGAGGGGACAGAAGGGTCCATGTGAATATTTCAACAGCCTCCTCCAGCCCAATGGGGTGGAGAAGTGGTGTGATTTTTACGACATTCTCTGACAGACAGTGGCACACTGATGTTACCCACCCACACACAACCAAACTCATTGCTACAAGTGCTTGTGCACAGTGTTGCCAATATGTTAGGCTACTTCTTAGCAAAAAATTAGCTAGACTGAAACAGTTTGAGACGCGCTACAAGCACTCAAATTTAACTGTCGGCACCATCGCGTCCGTGGGATTAATCGAGATGTCGGCACCATGCTGACAGCGGAAGTGTACGGGTTAGGGAGAAGGAAGCTTCAGAATTTGGAACTTTGAGCCAGATTCCCAAAGTAAATGTAAAGGTACAAATGGTTGTTGAATTTCATTTCATGGAAATGCTCTTTCATAGCCTGTTAAATTGTAGTGTAGTGTTTTTTTAATGTGTTTTTGAAGTTGCTTATATATATTGATCACTTATTCACCCCTGGAATAGGCATAAACTGCCAGTATTGTATTTTGAGGATTTCATTCAGCAGTAAATTTTTACAAGTGCATTGTCACACATTTTCACATACAAATGTATTTGTATTACAGTTTTTGTCACTGTGGCCCTGATTTTTATTTTCATGATTTACCAGTACAGTTTTGTTCTTTTACCCTAATTACACAGACCTAACCCATCTGAAACCTAACTTAATGAGCCTGACCTGACCAAAACCAAACTTAAACAGACCTAACCTGACCAAAACAAAACTTAAATGACTTTGCCCAAAACAAAATTCAACTGACGTAACCCTCCCAAAACCCAAATTAACGGACCCGTGCTGCCCAAAACCATCAGGGGTCAGTTTTGAGTCCCTTGTTGTTTATCATGGTACTTGAAGCCCTCTCATGTGACTTCAGAAATGGACTTCCGTGGGAGATGTTGTATGCTGATGATTTGGTGTTGATTGCAGAGAATGAAAGGGAGGCAGAGGATAGATTTAGGAAGTGGAGAGATGGTATGGGGCACAAGGACTTAAGAGTAAATGAAGATAAAAAAAAAAGATGGTATCTAGGGTTGGTGGCAGTGCTGTCAAAGAAAAGGGAGAGTGGCCATGTGCAATTTGCCACAAGGTCGTGGGAAGTAATTCTATCTTGTGCCGTGTTTGTGATAAGTGGGTGCATAAGAGATGTAGTGGTATTAGAGGTAGACTGGGAAATAACACTGATTTTGTGTGTGTAGTGTGTTGGGGAGAGTATGTGGAGATGTCAGGCGTGAGAGGACTGATCTTGCTGGTGAGTCTATTGAGTGTGTGGAAGTTTTGTAATTTGGGAGACATGTGCTGGAGGTGGGGCTGGAGCTAGCTCTGTGGCTAGATTGGTGAGTGGTTGGAAGAAGTTCAGGGAGCTGTTGCCTCTCCTGACATTGAGAGGACTCTCCCTACTTGTTAAGAGGTCTTCGTAAGCAGCATGTGTTAGGAGTGTGATGCTGTATGGTAGTGAGATGTGGGCAGTAAAGGAAGAGGATATTCGCAGGCTCAAACTTACAGAAATGACTATGATTAGGTGGATGTGCATTGCGTCCCTGTGTGTAAGGCTTGGGAGGTCTAGGTTTATGATGGAAGAGTTGAGAGGTAGGATGGGACGAGTGTATTGGGGTTGTGATGAGGAGAGGTAGATTGAGATGGTTTGGGCATGTGGAGAGGATGGGGGATGATAATTGGGTACAGAGGGTGAGAGGTGTTAATATTGGGGTAGTGGTAGACCGAGAAAGACATGGGACGAGGTCATTAAGTGTGACTTAAGGGTTAAGGGACTGAACAGGGAGGCTGCCAGGGATCAAGCACCGTGGAGAGCCGCCATTAGGTGACCAAGGCTGACGCATGCAAGCATGTTGGAGCCTTCAAAAACGAAACGAAATGAAACGAAAGTTGGCATGGTGGGCCAGATATTGAGGTTTCCTTCTTTATGGATGTCATGTATTAAAAAAAAAATTGTCAGTGGTAATGGGTAAAAAAAGGTAAACATGTGGACTGAAGTATAATAAATACTGTATTGACAGGGTTGTTGACAATCTTGATTGCCATGTATTGAAGACAATAAGAAGCACAAGACAAGATTGGCACCCTTTCTTTGATTTGATAAATAGAGTGACTATCTAGAAAATAATGTGTAGCCCATTTATAAAGAGAAATTCAGTAATTCCTTGTGTAACTTGTTCACTTTACACATTTTTTTTTAGATGCTAAAGCTGTTAACACGCACTGTTGGTAGCCAGGATGCGCAGTGAAGGGTCAGGGTTAATACAATATCCACTAACACAAATCTCAGTATATCACTGTTTCTTTAACTTGCTTATGGACTTGAGCATTTAGTACACCCTTATACTTCCAGTCACACGGTTACTGATGATGATTGCCGTTTTTCCATCATTACTCATGTGTACATAACATTTTGTAAGGTAATGGTCCGTGCTTGCAGGGTGGGCCTTTTTTCAAGTAAAGCTGTTGCATGGTATGACGAAACATTCCAGTCAAGTCCCCGTACCACATCACCGGATTGCTGTTGCTTGGTCTTCTGCAACGTTTCAGCCAAGCTGCTCTACCAGTGCGCCATTGAAGTCCCCTCACCCTCAGGATTTACCCCATATTTTCCTTAGTGTGGCATCAGTGGCCGTTTCTTCGAGGTTCAGGTCTGTACAGCTGTTCACCCAATTGCATTCAGTGTGTCCAAACCACCTCACCCTAGTAGTCCACACCTTCTCTTAAACACTTTCACTGGCCAAGCATCCTCTTAATTCTGTACCTGTTTTGTTCCTCACTGTGGCACTACTTTGGGGTTTCACCATTGTCACTGCATTGTCCTCTGATTCTCCACACACCCTCCTCTGTTACTGTCCATGTTTTCACTGTCATTCAGCCTCACACTTGGCACATGTGAAGCATAAAGTTTTCCCTTCACATGCAGAATGGGGGTTTTGGGGGAGAGGGGGCCAGAGATTTGCACACTAGCTCCAAAATATATTGTGCAGTAAGGAGGTGGTGATATTCTGAATGATCAGTATATCTTCTGATGTCCCAAGGAAGTTAATCTGATATAATTTGAGTACCTGTATTTATACAACAACTATACTGGGTGGGAAATGTCCAAAGCAAGTGATATATTGTGTGATCATGAAAGGAGTGTTGGTGTGGGTTGGAGTAATCAGGCATTTTTCGGTAACAGTCTCCTGTAGTGTTGGATTCTCATGCATGAAGTTTGCACTGATTCTTTCTGGTGCAAGTGTATGTGGGATGTTCTATCTTCTTTAACTCATGTTTTAAAAAATACAGTATCTAAGGGTTTTGCTCCAGACCCAGCATAATGTGAAATTAGGATTTTCAGTTACTCGAAGCATGTCAGTTGTTATGATACGATACTTTCTAATAAAGCAGAGCATAGGCATGATTGAAAAATAAATGTAAATGGAAAAATAAGTCTTACATTAGTAATTCATTCAAATCATTTACTGTATTTAAACCAGATGAGCTCTACAGATGATTCAAAAGATCCTGGAGTAATCATTGAACAATATACAGTATGGATAATACTGTTTTTATTTGTTTACTGTACTTTAACCAGATTGCTTCCACAGGTGGTGTGATGCCGGACAGCTTCTGAATGGGAAGGACCTGATATGCAGAAGTGTATGCTGTGCTGTTATGCTAAAGTCTTCTCCATGCTGTTGCGATGCTGTGATGGTCGTTGTTCAGGTGATGTGTTGATGGAGGTTGTCATTTGTCTCTATCTTTAGCTTTGTGTTGTGTTGCCTTTAGTCTGTTTATTTAGTACTGAGTCGATGTACTTCCTTTGTCCATAGTCTGTTTTAGTGTTGTTCTGTGTTTAAATACCATAAACCTTTCATTTTCTTCCTTGTTGCATTTTGGTTATTCACTTTTTGTCGTCATGTTTCCTGATGATGTAATTTATAGTGTTGGTGAGAGTTGCTGTTTGTTTAGTTTTGTTCTTAGTTGAATGTGCAGTTTATTTTTTATTTTTTATATATACGGTATATTTAAGTATTGTGTATGTATGTTTTGTCAGTCACCCAGCCTTTGTGAATGTGGGGTGTTCACATTGACAAAAGTAACACATTCTGATGCAAATTGTCTGATTGTATAGGTTAGGATGGTGATGATGGTGTTGGTGGTCCTCATTCAGTTAATCTTGGCATACAGAGTTGTGCAGTTTGCATCAGAATGTACCATGGCTTGGTCTTAGTGAATGCAGCAAAAGATGTATTAAGTGCCAGGTATCCATGATGAACTCTGGCATTGAGCATTAGTTTTAGGCTGGTATTGTGAGTGTCCTGGGAGGCTTTGTACCACTTCCTGCCAACCCATTTATATTTCACCTTAACATTGTCTTATATGTTATTCATATTATCAACAAGGTGTACATACAAGAGGATATTGAGGTGTAATGTACTAATGTGCATCAAAGCCTCCCAGGCCACTCACAATACTGGCCCATCAACATAGGGTGCCAGTTTCCTCCAGGCAAATTACTCCTCCTCAAAGGGGGGGGGAGGAGGTGAATTTGACTGGGGGAAGCTGGAGTTAACCCCTTCAATACCATGATGTATTTTAACATAAATTCCCGTTAACCCCAAAAACATTTATTTAGTTTAGGTGAGAATTATTGAAGTGGAGAGGTTAGATGTGTGTTCATCAGTCCCTTCACTTTACGGGTTGATCTTGAGTTGAATAAAATCATTTGAGTTAACAGGAATAAAATTATGGTATCAAAACAAAACAAAAAATACATCATGGGGTTGAAGGGGTTCAACACCCATAAAATAAAATTGTCTGGTGGCAGCAAGAATATAAGAAAAAAATTGACATCCTACTGAAGAGAGAGGAACTGCTTCTGTACGATGACAACTCAGGTTATTCTTGCTGCCTCTAGACAATTTTATTAGTATCCTTTTAGGTCTGAATAAATTATCTTGTTGCAGCAAGATTATACAAAAAATTGTCCTCCTACTGATGAGAGTGTAACTGCTTCTGTAGGATGACTTGTTACTGTTGCTGCCTCCAGACTGTTTTTTTTAATATCCCTCTTGGCCTGAACAAAGTCTGATGGTAGCAAGAAAATTTAGAAAATCTGATCCTACTGAGTAGATTAATTGCTTCTCTGTGATTTTTTTCCCCCCCAGTAGGCAGTTTTATTTGGCTTTGGAAATTTGTTCTCTTAGTGGGGGAGTTAAATAATTAGTACTTTGCCCTTCAGTATCAGCTGATGGAAACATAATGTATGTGTGCTGGAGGGGTTAAGGCAGTACTTGTATCCTTTTAATCCCTTCTCTCACAGGGCCTTCTTGACCTGAGTGCAATTATCTAAGAGCTTACCAGAGTAAAACAGAAAAAATCAGAGCATGAAAAAAATGCACTAAATGAGATGAATCAGTATTTAAGAATTTAAGAATGTCAGAACCTACTCCCACATGATGCTCAATCCCAGAATTCATCGTGGATAGTCTATTTTTCTTTTTATTATATTTATTTTTTGATAGATGGGATTTAAGGTTAGGTTGATGGTGATGCATTCTCTCCTTTTGCATTTCGTGTTTTTTGGGTCCTGCCTCGCCCCCCCTCTGTGGTGTCATAATTAGGGATGATGATGATGGTGATATCAGACTGACAGTTATGCTCTCCCCTTCCCCCAACTCCTGGATGCCACCTCAGTCCTCTAAGGTGGGAAATGGGGTTGGGATGCTGGTGATGATTATGGATCTGGGCCCTGCCACTCCCCGTCTCAGAATTAGAAAGATGTTGAGAAGGATAGTAATGGTGATGGCTGATAGTTGTACACTTCTGTTATTTCTCGTGTTTGGATCTTGCTTCACCCGATCTCATTGGTGGAAATTAGGAGTTGGGTCGATGACGATGATGATGACAGTTGTTCTCTGTGTTTGTCTCTTTGTGGATCCTGCCTCCCCCAGTCCTAGGTGAGGTTATGGATGGTGGTTGTGATATTAGAAGAGGTAAGTTGTATAATATGCATCAACTTAGGTTGTGATTTGCCTGCTTTCCTTGCTACTGGTCATACCGTGATGACAGTGAAGTGTGTGTTGTGTTGGTGGTAGTGCTGTGGATAGAAAATGTTGTTGTTCTAGAAAAAAAGTTTGTAAAGCAGGATTGAACAGAAGTGTGGTTGATCGTGCCAGTGTTAAAAAAGCCCATCTCATTATAGTACAATACAGTAACAGTCACTGAAGAAATAGGGGTATAAAGCATTTGTGATGAACTGTAATGGTGTAGAAAATGCCATTGTTAGAAAAGCTGTGGTAATAAATTAATGCTGATATCAGTGCCATTACTTGAAAAACAAGTATCATTGTAAATACAACATCCAGTGCCCTGTTACCTATTGCATGGTATGGAAGCTTGAGATGAGGTGTAATCAGTGATACACAAATGTTGGTGACAGGCTTACTTCCAAGGTGGCATCACCTTGCTGCCACTAACAACACGAAGCTGTGACACCAACGTGCACATCACATCGCATAACGCTGCATTGTCTACAGGAGCTTTACATCCAGTGCTGAGGACAAGAGAGTTGCAAAAATTTTTGTAGCATTTGAACAAGGTACAGGCAGCTTTCATAGTAACAGGCATCTTTTCTTGGCTTTAAGTCCTCAGTGAATTATTGAAAATGTGGCAATTAAAATTCCATTGTTAGCTTTGAAGTTGATTTGGCAGTTTTACTCCGATTTACAGAAGCAGATACATATAGAAAGTTTTGATATTTCAAATCTGATACTATACATAGTTTTGAAAACTGTGATATACATTGCTAAACCTCATACTATACTTTTATCAGTTGCCTGTATCTGGTTCATGAAGGTTACAGATGGCTCTATTGAATTATTCCTTTTGTACCACCTGTATATGGCCCCTGGAGGTACTGAATACTGTTCTGTGTAGTACTCAGGGACAAAAGTTTGCTGTGGGTTTGTGCGTATTTGACACATAGGGTATGACTGTCACTTTCTTCTCTGTTGCATGAAGTCATAGAGTATCATATATGGACAGAGAAACTTACCAGGTCACTCAGTTTAGGAATACTGGCCACCATTGGAACGTATATGAGTGAGTGAGAGTTGAAGAAAGGGCAGCCTGATGGTGAAGGACAAGATGACACAGAGGTAGTTTCTTTGTGGACTTTTCAGGTTTAGGGCTGGCTATAAACAGAGGGAGGTGAAAAGTAGAAGGGGTGGAATATTGGGGCAGAGAAATATACCAAGTGTCTCTCAGGTTAGAAATGAGACAGCTGAGGAAAGTGACTAGAAGAGGAGGAAATATTTGGTCAGTTAAATACACTAAGCCCCTCTCAACATAGAATAGTCAGCAGAGAAAAAAGAAAGTTACAGATGAGAAGTATTAGGTCAGAAAAGTATACCAAGTCTCTCTGATCATAGAAATCAGCAGAGGACAGTGACAAGTAGAAGAGGTGAAATATTAGATCAGAGAAACACCAGGCCTCTCTGTTTTTAAATACTAGCCAATAAAGGGAAATGAGAAGCAAGAGAGGTGTGATATTAGGGCAGAAAAAATGCCAAGCTTCACTTATCAGAGGAGAATTAACCAGTAGAGGAAAGTGAGAGGTAGAAGTGAAGTATTAGGCCATAAAAACATACCAAGCCCCTGTCAGTTTAGGATTACAGTATTAGCTAATAGAAGAAAATGAAAAACAGAGAGGCTAGATCTTGGGGCAGAAAAAGGCCATGCTTCTCAGGAACTTCAGCCAGCAGGGGGAGATGACAAATGGAAGAGGTGAAACATTAGGTCTGAGAAACAAGGCCTCTCAGTTTTGAAATATTAGCCAGCAGAGCAAAAGAGAAGTAAAATTTTAGGGCAGGAAAATTATGAAGCATCTATCAGCCAGCAGGGGAAGTGAGAGAGAGAGGAGGCGAAATATTACATGAATGTTTGTCCCTAACTGCACGTGCTCAAGGAAGAATCTGGAGTGGGCTTTCAGCAGGTTTGTGTGTGTGTGTGTTGAAATGCTCTGTCCAGCCATGTGTTAGGTGTTAGGATCCTATTCTTAGTGGTATTAGAGATTGTGTAACACCCTTGTATCTGTTATTTACAGTTTTTTTCCATGTTTGATCTTAATATCCTCTTCCATGTCACTGATACAATTAGACATTAAAATTATAAAATTAACATGGAAAAGAAAACTAACATGTAGTAGGCAAAATGAATAGGAAAGGAAGAGATGATACAAAGGCTCATATGCACCTAGAAATGTGAAGGCTGGTTAAGAAAACTACAGTATAATAATTGTGATATTAGTGATGTATTTATGTATTTTCAATGTTGACCCACCTTTAACCCTTTCATTGTGGTAAGTGCACTTGGGTATCTGTTTCAAGCTAACACCAGAAGATTTAGTTTAGCCGAGAGAAAACCTTGTGGCCAGAGAGTAAATTATGAGCATATCAGGTAACTAAATCATTATGTCAGGTATCCCATTCACCCATTCCCTGGTATTGATACACCTTGGAAATTTATACAGGCTAACACCAAACAATTTTAAGTGAGAAGTACATGGTCAGAGGCTTAAAATACTCCACCAAGCAACTTTCTCTGCATTTTTCCCATAAATCCTCCAACTGAAGCTTCATGGTAGACTTTTTAGGAGATTTTATGCCAACATGTCCTGTACAGTATTGGTAATTTGCTTTTATTTTTATAGTCTGTTTTCACATAATGGAACAGGACCACTCTGCATCTTGAACACTGAATTTTGGCTGCACGAAAGTTTGACGAGCTGTAGTAATGAGATGGGAATGAGTGTCTTTGGGTACTGTGATACATATATCTGGTTTCATAAAATTCAGTGTGCCTTTGTTATGAGGTGGTGTGAATCTCCTTGGTTGTTAATCAAAATGACTATAAACTGAGCTGCAACTTTTAAAATCCCCCCACCCCCCGTACGATTTTGAAGTTAAAGTACAATATCAGTAAATCGGTTGTGTATGGTTTCTCTGTCTCTCTCTGTCTCTGTCTGTCTG
>JAGKTI010024420.1:0-14388 GCA_018397915.1 Birgus latro | reverse complement strand
CATCTTCTGGCTACCTCCTCACTCAAAACTCAGCCCTCCCGTCTCACTCCCACCATGTATCTTAACATTCTACGATCAGTACTCCTCAGAACATTCGTCAGTCTATCTGTCAAAGCCCATGTTTCAGCACCATATATCAGTACTGGTCTAATGCAGGCCTCATATATTTTACCTCTGTGTCTCAGTGGTATGTGTTTGTTGACCAGTAGGCTAGCTATTTCCTTCTGCTTTAACCATGCTGATGCCACTCTTGTTCTAACTGATCTCTCCACCCCTGCTTCACAGTCCAATACATCTCCTAGATAGCAGAACTGCTGCACTTCCTGTGGTGTTCCCCCATTCACCTGTAGCACATCCTCTGCTTCTTCTCCCTCTGCCTCATTTCTTATGAAGGCTGGGTAGCGGAAATTTTGCACTCCTCTCAAATTCTGCAGACCTTCTATGGCACCACTTATTACACTCCGTGCACAACACTGAGTTCACTGCTACTCCTCTGCCACAGGATCCACATGGCCATTTTCCTGACTGAATTCTTTCTACTGGTTTCTTGCCTGTCACCATTACCTTTGTCTTACCCATATTTATTTTCATTCCCCTCTTCATTCCATTTTTCCATCTATTAAATATTTCCACCACTTTTTCCTTAGTCTCTCCTGTCAGCACTAGGTCATCAGAATACAGCAATTCCCATGGGCCTTCCCCCCTACATTCCCTTGTTGCCTCCACCATTACTATGTTAAACAGCAATGGACTGAGTGCTGAACCTTGATGTACCCCAACTCCTATTCCAAAATTTCCTAATGTTCCTGGTATTGTCTTGACTTTTGATCTTGTATCAATATAGAGAGACATGACAGCTGCAATGAGTCTCTCAGGCACATTCTGTCTTCTCAAGGCCCACTCTATAACTCTCCTTGGTACTCTATCAATAGCTTTTTCCAGGTCCACAAACATATGGTACAAGCATTTCCTTCTCTGTTGAAACTTTTCCTGCTACTGTCTCATGATGAATATTGCATCTGTTATGGATTTACCTTTGCAAAATCCAAACTGTCAGTTATCTATCTTCACTATCTACTTCAGCCTTCCTTCCAGCACTTTTTCGAATATCTTCATTCCATGCTCCAACAGTTTTACTCCTCGGTACTTTCCACACAGTAGGGCATCTTGTACTATGAGAAAGTTTCTTAAATTTGGCGTGCGACCGACCGCAGCTCCACAATCGTATATGGTGAGGCATGCAACTACCTCCGATTCATCCCATTCTGTTCCCACTCCCTGGCTGTGTAGTGCGTCTTGTGTGTACTCCAAGAAGCTTTCTCGTTGCATCTTTTGCACCATTCCACCCAAATTTCCTGCACCCTTATCATCTTCTGTGGTGCCTCTCGAGAAAAAGCAGCACCGGACCCTGAATCTGGAACGCAAGCTGGAGGATTATCAAGAGGCACGAGGAGGGCCAGGGCATGAGTGAGATCGGCCATGCCATGTGCTTACCTGTGTTGACTGTTGGTATGGTTACGAAGAAGAAAGAGCTCTACAGGAAGGTGGCAACCACTTTCTCAGGCTCACCTGCTGCTTGCCAGGCCACACGAACACGTAACAACGGGATGGAGAAAATGGAACAGCTGCTCGTAATGTGGATGGAGGACTGTCAGCAGAAAAGGATTCCTCTCTTTCTCTTATGCTTATTCAAGAATGTGCCATGGAGATCTGGGGCTAAGTAGAGAGAGATGACGCTGTTTATTTATAAAATACTCAGTATTTGATAAACAACTGCTTAAAGTTCATTTACCTTTTATTGACATTTCTATTGTAGATTTAAGAGCTTACAACCAGCCTAGTACAGTACAGAGGAGTTAGGTGACAGTTTTATTGAGGCTTCTGGAATGCATCTCCTCATTTTCTTAAGTTTCTTATGGGGAAAAATGCTTTGGCATACGAAGAATCAATATACAAGAGGTTTTCAAGGTACCTAACCCTTTTGTTTATTGGAGACTCCCTGTATTTGCATATACAGTCACTGAACCCCAGTAGTGCACCTTTGTTTTGATATACAATTGCCATTCTTGCTTATATGTTTCCTACATGGAATGTAAGGCATGCAGATGATAAGGTGAAAGAAAGAGAGATTGTTCAGGTGCTTGAGGGTGCGAAAGTGGATGTATGTGGATTATCTGTCTATCTATCTATCTATTGCCAGACACCATAATCCCGTAAGGGGTGGCCATTTGACTTTGAGTTACTGTATTTGTTTTACAGAGAGGGGCACTAACCTTCCACCAACCCACTTGTTAACACGTAGGGAGCTCGTATGGTTTGGTTATATGGTTACCACCCAGCATTGTAAATGGTTTCTTGGCTTACAGGAAACCATTTGGCTTGCCACTCAATGTAAAGCCACCTGTAAAGGAAAGAAAAGCAATAAGAAGTGACAGGAAAGATGGGAGAAATAGGAAGAGAGGAGGGCAGGCACAGAAAAAGAATGATTAAGGCTAAGGAAGAAGTAAGCAGCACTACATCAAGTGAGTGGATGATGTTCGCCACCACCTACCACTACAACTGAAACTAAATGGGGAGATGAGAATGTGAGAGGATGGGAGTATGGTATATGTGCTGGAGTAGGTGAGAATGAGTGGGCGAAAGAAGGAGTGTGTATTGTTGTGAGTAACAGATGGAATGAGAATATAAGAGTATGGATCAGTTGGCTCAAGGATTGTGTGGGTAAAATTGAAAGTTGGACTGCAAATGTGGGCAGTTGTGTGTGTGTATGTGCCAATGCAAGATCGTGCAAGCAGAGTGAGAGAAGAAGAGTTCTGGACAAATGTTGAAGCCTGCATGGAAAAGTTTGAAAGGAATGAGAGTCCCCCCCCAAGTGTCCGACTCTGGGCATAGGCTTCACAGCCTGCTATCAAGGCCCAGCGTCCTCCAACATACCCTACACCTCTACATGTCACCAATTCGGCACTAACACCCACCGTCCATATTGAATACATGCTAGGGCTGTCTCATACAGGACTGGTGTATTGGTATTAGCGGGAGTATTTTTATAACATGTCGGCGGGTCGTCTGGTAGGAATGGAAAAGCAGGGAATGTGAAGGTGGATATAGATAGTTGGTGAGTGGGGTGTGCCTGCAGAGATGGATGAGAATGGCAGTACTTTAGTGGACATTTGTCCCGGGAGAGGTTTGGTGATAGCCAATATGCTCTTCAGGCACAAAATGATCCATAGGTATTCGTGGTGATTGATGAGAAGGGTGGGTGGTGAATGAATGGAAGGCAGTGATTGATTATGTGTGTGTGGATGAAAGGATGAGAAGGTGTGTAATGGATGCAAGAGTGTTTAGAGGTTGAGGGAGTGGACTTTCTGACCACCACTTGGTGGCGGTCAGAATCAAAGTGCAAATGAAATGGAGAAATAGAAGAAGGGAAGGACAGGAGGAAGGACTTCATACAAGGAGGGTGGAAAGGTTACAAGAGGATGGAGAAACGGCAGAATATAAGAGGAAAGTGGAGAAGTGATTGGGTAAATATGGATTGGAGCAGATGGGGGATGTGGAAAGTGTGTGCAAGATATTCACAGAAAAAATACAGTAAAACCTCACTAGAACGGACTAATTGGGGTCAAAGTCACTCCGAAAAACGCGATATTCCAAAAAAAGCGACATGGGGATTTCCCCCTGCTAAGATATTTTCATACATGAAAAGAGTCATGGCCACAATCCTACTTCATTCCACCATTTCCTTCTAAATCAGGGCATTAACTCATTTGCCTCTTAACTTTTCTCAAAGGCCACTATAAATAATTTATTGCATAACACAGTACAGTTTTTGTAAGGTTTATACTCGACAAAGGCCATTGTAATTCTCACAGGAAGATATTTTTCATACATGAAGTGTCATAGCCACCATCTTGCATCACCTCACCAGTTATATCTGTCCCTTTTACTCCTTAACTTTTATAAAATTCCACTAAAAATAATTCATTGCATTACACAGTATAGTTTTAGCAAGGTTTAGACTCGATAATTGCCATATATAACACACCAAATAAGATATTTTCACTTATTAAAAGCATCATGTCCACCGTCCTGCTTCATCTGCACCAGTCCATTTTGACTTGTGGTAATATCTCATTTGCCTCTTATTTTTTTCTCAAATTTAACTATAAATAAATTATTGCATGACACAGTAAAATTTAAGCAAGGCTTGGACACAATAAAACTCATTATAAAAAAAAAAAATTTTCTTACATTACCATTCACACTCCCTTGGCTGTCTCTTCACCCATCACCTTGCCTCATGTTATCATCTTTCAGCACCTGACGAAGGATTTTTCTGAGCAAATCCTTCAAAATCATTTCCCATTATCTTCAGGGTCATCATCAAGGAACAGTGAATCACTGTCCCGATTGTTTTCACTTAAAGAGCTGAATTGTGGATGGGAATCGGGGGTGTAGCCCTAACCGTGAGTGTGTACATGTGTGGTTTACCTAATTTTAAGCATTTTTCCAGTACACTTTATACACCTTAATTTTACAATCTTACAAACAAATGTGATCACTCTGTATATTTCACTTATCACTCATCACCGTCGAGCAGTATATCAGGGACTCAGGGAAAATGACATTGGGGGGAAATGATGTGGTGGAAAAATAGTGATGTCGCCAGCTCACCACGAACCGACACACGAACACACACACACACACAGTCTTAATATTAATGCAGACCCCTTTTCTAATTTTTGAGCATTTAGAAAGATCATTATGGGTATTTATAAACACTTCAAATACTGTACTGTATGTACCGTTGTGTGCTGTGTGGTGTACTTAATTTTAAGAATTTTTCAAATACTGTACTGTACACTTTATACACCTTAATTTTTACAATCTTACAAACAAATACGATTGCTCTGTCTGTATATTTCACTTATCATTCGTCACCGTCGAGCAGTATATCAGGGACTTAGGGAAAATGACGTTGGGGGGAAATGATGTGGAGGAAAATCAGTGACGCCGCCAGCTCACCACGAACTGAAGCAGGAACACACACACACCCGCTTGCCGTGTTTAATGATTAAAGCTTGATGTCTTAATATTAATGCAGATACCCCTTTTCTAATTTTTTAGCATTTAGAAAGAACATTATGGGTATATTTTAATTATAAACACTTCAAATACTGTACTGTATGTACACTTAGAACAGTAGCTATGCTGCTAGCCCACCGCCAACCAACGCACTAACACACAAACCGTGCCGACAATATGGGCACCCCGCCGTGAGGTTAGGCAGTCCGGACCGCTTCTAGCTTTTTCGGAGTTTTTCTGATATATAAGAAATAATTCCGGTTGGCTTCCTGACTCCGAAAAGCGACTTCCGGTGTATTGAAGTCCGTTGTAGTGAGGTCATACTGTATGTCCAGCATGTGAGGTGGTGTGTGGGGTAAAGAGGAGACAAAAGGGGTGCGGGGAACAGCATGGTGTAATGAAGAGGTGAGAGAGGCTGTGGTACTAAAGAAGAAAGCATATAGTGAGTGGCTGAAAACAGGGGTATGGAAGAAGTTGATAAATGGAAGAGAGCGTTATATGTAGACAGGGAGAGAGAGGTGAAAAGAATAGTAAGAGAGAGTAAGAAGAGAGTGGATGAGGAATTTGGAAGGAACTTGTGTGTAAAATGAAGGGAATGTAAGAAAATGTTCTGAAAAGAGGTAAGGAGAGTTAGACAGGGTGCCAAAGAAGTTAGTTGGGAAATGAAAGATAAATATGGTAGATTACTAGTGGAGAAGGGAGAAAAAGTGAACAGATAGAGAGAACACTTTAAGGAATTGTCAGCATAGAGCACAAAAGTAATGCAAGTACAAGTGGCCTGGGAATGGCTGGGAGAAGGAGGGATTTGAGAAGAGAGGAAGAAATCAGTAGGATGGAAGTTGTGGAAGCAATGAAGAAAGTTGAAATGGGGAAAGCCCTAGGATTTGATGGAGTGTGTGGTGAAATGCTGAAGCATGGGGGAGAGAGTAGTAGAATGGTTGTGGAAGATGTGCAGATTGGCCTGGGAGGAAAGTAGAGTCCCAGAGGATTGGAAGCCAGGTATAATTATTCCCCTGTACAGAGGAAAGGGGAAAAAGAAGTGTTTTGTAATCATAGGGGCATTTGTCTTCTTAGTCAGATAGGAAAAGTATATGGTAGGATACTTATTGACAGAGTTCATGAAATAACAGGAATTAGTTGGAAAAGAACATGGAGGTTTTAGGAAGGAAAGAGGTTGTGTAGGTCAGATATTCATTTTTAGATCTTTAGTGGGAAAGTTTCTAGAGAAGGAAAAGAAGTTGTATTCGGCCTTCATGGATTTGGAGAAAGCATATGACAGGGTGGATAGACAAGGATTGTGGAAAGTATTAAGAATATATGGAGTAGATGGGAAGTTGTTGAAGGCCATGAAGAGTATGTATGAGGGTGCTGAGGCTGCTGTATATGTGGATAGTGAACTGAGTGAATTTTTCTAATTGAAGTTCAGATTGAAATGGATGTTTCATGTCTCCATGATTGTTCAATCTGTATATGGATGGGATTATAAAAGAGATACAAGGTAGGGCAGTGGATGTTGGAGCAGCCCATACGAGAGGGGGCAGCATTTGAAAACTCCCTGTACTGTTGTTTGCAGATGATACTGTGTTGTGAAGTGAAGATGAGGGGAAGCTGCAAGGCTTTGTGGATGTGTTTGGGAGTGTGTGTAAGAAATGGAATCTAAAGGTGAATGTAGGGAAGAGTAAAGATATGGTCTTTTAGAGAAGTGAAGTCAGTGAATGTACAGTGAGGTTGGATGAGCAGGAAATGGAAAATATGATTGTGTTTAAGTACTTGGGAAGTGTGATTAATAAGGATGGAAGTTTGGAATGTGAAGCGCTTGAAAGGGTACAACAAGGAAGAAAAGTTGCTGGTTCCTTGAAAGCAGTGATAAGAAACAGGGAAGTGAGCATGGAAGTGAAAAAGCTACTACATGACAGTATTGTGATACCAACTGTGACATATGGAAGTGAAGCTTGGACCTTGCTGGAGGACAGAAGTCAAGAGTGAGAGCAGTGGAAATGAGTTATTTGAGAGGAACATTTGGAGTCACATGGCAAGGCAGACTGACAAATGAGGAAGTGAAGGAGCGTTGTGGTGTGGATGTGGATGTGATAGGAAGCATTAGGAGAAACACATTGAGGTGGTTTGGCCATGTGGGGAGGATGGAGAGTGAGAGACTGATGAGGAGAGTGTATGTGAGTGAGGTGGATGGGGGGAGAGGGAGGGGGAGGCTATGGATGAGATGGAGGGATGGAGTGGAGAGGTATATGAGGGAGGGGGGTGTGAGCTGGGAGCAGGGGAATGAAGTGGCGAGCAGGGGAATCCTGTACGGGATTAAGGCATCTGGCAATAGTTAGATAGATTGGTAGATGATTCCTATGATCCCTTGTTTAAGTATGTGATCATTTGTAATCCAATCGGTTCTCCTGAACATAACCATACCATATAGCGGGCTTTCAGTTTACAGTATTTTCATGTACTATTTTCAGTAAAAATCCTTTCATTCAGCAGCTAATCTTACAGTATTTACGGTCTTTCGACAGTTTTCATAAATAGTCCCTTTATGAAAGTTCTCTGCTCTTCCGGCACATATACTGAGCTGGTTGGCCGTATTGGTGCTGCTGGTGCTAGATCTAGCACTTTTGAGAATAATTTAGTGGCAATAAATATTAGATTTTCTTCTGTATCTAGCACATTTTGAAGTCTGATTTAGCGCAGAAGTTTGAACAGTTCACTTACAGCTTAGTGTGTGTTAAAGTTGTGCTTAGCACTTTTGAAGATTTCTGCTTGCCAACACTGCATGCGCTGTCAGCCATTACGATGCTTCAGTGTCTGGCTTTGTGAGTGGGACTGTTCGATAGTTTGGAAAACCTTGTCGTGCTGTTTTACAGTCATTCTCTTGTCCTCGTGTTGTGCTGTGGCCTTTACTAGTGGAAAGCCTACTGGTGTTGTAAAAAAATGCTTCCATAAGGTGCTGACTTATCACCAAGAAGATTGAGTTACTGAAAAATTGGAGGCAGGTGTTCCTAGAAAAAAGATAATGGAAGATATCAGTGTGAGCTCATCCACTACAGGCATACCTGAGGTTAATGGTGCAGTTGGTTAAGTAAAAGCCCATTGCTAGGCAGGATATCGTATCTCGGGGTAGATTTAACATGTAAATTACAGGTATAGGGATGTGTTTTTGAGCCTTGGTTTCCCCCCAACCTAGTCTTTAGCTCACCCAAATGAGTCCAAAAATAAGTTTAAAGCCAATCTGAATGGCCTAACAGCTGTCTAACCTAAGCCTAAAGCCAGTGCTCATCTCTCACTTGTACCTGGTCAAGGTCGCTGGAGAATGCGATCTCCGACTCGTATTCAAACTCAGTAGAGAAGAAGCAGCAACACTGTATACAGTCCCACCATTAGACAGTCTCGGGACAATTAAATAAACATCTTTTTTGAATAATAATATAGTAATGTATGAATGACGCAGAATCGTCCAAGGTGTGAATTGTTGTGATGGAGAATCGTTGGTGTTTTGATGGGGAATTCTCCTGATGGAGAATGCGATCGATGATGTGATTGGGATAGCCTTTTGAACGGCTCCTCTTTATGTCGTTTTTGTTATTTTCTGGTTGCTGTGCTCCTTTATTTTCTTCTCTCCTATTTTCCAACATTTATTTAGAAATTCCTTTGTACTGTATTTACAAAACGTTTTCCCTTGAACAGCCAGAATGTAAGCACATGATTTATCGATCGATGATGAGATCTGAATAGCCTGTTCAAAGACCCATCTTTATGTCGTTTTTTTACTGTTCTGGTTGCTGAGTGTCCTTATTTTCTTCCCTCTTATTTTCCAACATTTATTTAGAAATTCCTTTGTATTTTCAAAGCGTTTTCCCTTGAATATCCCGAATGTAAACATGTGATTTGTCAGTTGATGATGTGGCCAGGATAGCCTTTTCAATGGCCCCTCTTATGTCATTTTTGTTACTGTTGTGGTTGCCGAGGTCCTTTATATTCTTCCCTCTTATTTTCCAACATTGTTTAGAAATTCCTTTGTACGGTGTTTTCAAAGTGTTTCTCCTTGAACAGCCTGAATGTAAACACATGATTTATTGATGTCACAGGTTTCATCAGTACATGAAATATTTACTCTCTAAGGATTTCATAATTATTAATATTTATTAAAAATTATTATTTTTTATTCCTTGATAGGTTAGATGTTCAATGGTCAGACACGAAATATTCTTTGTTGAGTTGCTTAGTTGTCCACACTGTTTTGTACTTCGTCTGATGGGCGAGAATCCGTACCCCAAATGACAGCATTCACTCCACCTACAGTATTACTAAAACACATCAGTGTAAGTCTAAAAACAGTTTATTAATCAACTTAAGTACAAAATTTGTCAAAAATATCATCAAAATTGGTAAAATATAAAAATCAAAACCCAACACAAAATTGGGGGTTGGCCTCCGATATTCAGGGTAGGGTGGTATTTCTCCCATCACTGTTACGGGGTATCGCATCTAGGGGTATCGTAAATTGGGGTTTGCCTGTATACACAACCTTAACCCCTACACCGTGGGGTTGTCGGAGGTTTTCCATGCCATTCCTGCGGGGATATTCACGCTCCGAAGACTTTTTTAAAATATTTGCCAAAAATCAGTTATTAGTCCTAGAATATTATAATTTTATATGCATATGGCACATACCTTCAGCTTACTCCTGGGATGTTTTTTTTTAGCACTCGTCGACTACCGTAGGCCTTGTGGAGACTTACGAAGTTGGGTAACTAAGTCTCCACTTAACACTTCCCGACATCCCCTAATCTGAATACCACTGCCAGATATTATCACTAGAAACACTATCCAATGATTTCCAAATAGTTTGGAATCCATACAAAAAAAAAAAAACACTGTGAAAGCATTGTAAAATACGAGCGAGTACGAGCCTCCCTATCTATCTATCTATCTATTGCCAGACACCATAATCCCGTAAGGGGTGGCCATTTGACTTTGAGTTATTTATTTTACAGGGAGGGACACTAACCCTCCACCAACCCACTTGTTGACACGTAGGGAGCACGTATGGTTTGGTTATATGGTTACCACCCAGCATTGTAAATGGTTTCTTGGCTTACAAGAAACCATTTGGCTTGTCACTCAATGTAAAGCCACCTGTAAAGGAAAGAAAAGCAGTAAGAAGTGACAGGAAAAATGGGAGAAATAGGAAGAGAGGAGGGCAGGCACAGAAAAAGAATGATAAAGGCTAAGGAAGAAGTAGACAGCACTACATCAAGTGAGTGGATGATGGTCGCCACCACCTCCCACTCCCGCAAATTTGCGGCTGGTGTTCTCTCATTTCTTACTTATATGCGCACTCACACTTTATTATTTCTAGTACTTTATTACACTTGTATATATCTACAGTCCTTTACTGCTTCCCACACAATGTTTAGTAGGGGTAGAGGTCACAGGGCCTTTTATAACAGGTGCAAAAGAGGCAGAAATGGACGGGCGTCATTTCACTGAGAAGGACGAGAGCAAACTGGCTGTATCTGGTGGCAAAGAGTTGAAAATGTCAGCTGCTAACGTATATGCTAAGAAATAAGTCGTAGGAAATCTAAACAATACATATAAATTAGGTAGTTCCAGGTGAATATAAATATCACTCGGGCTTCTCCCTTCCTTTCTTATATACATTTATATGACGAGAGTAGCTCATACAGCATATTTCACGGGGAAAAAAAGCAGGGGAAATTAGCGAACGAGTGCAGGTTGGATGTTGGCAAGTGATAATTAGCCAATTCCAGGTGTATGGCACTATCAATTACCTTATTTTATATATATATTTATATTATTTTGTATAAGAAAAGGGCATAGGGCTCATTTCAATGGATGATAACAGTGGAAAAATCTGGCGAAGATTTACATAGCGCAGAGTGGCTGAGCAGACAACACGAGAGGGTAATGGAGGGGAGGTAGGGAGGGGAGTCTAGAATGGGGGAAAATGGCTAAATTGTCAACAATGGATGGGAGTACTGATGACATTAGTAGCTCTGACTATTGTTGGACATTGGCAGTGCTGATAGATGATACAAGTCACCACCTGAAAGCCCGGGGCAATTAAAAATAACACAGAGTCACTCAAGTGACACCCCGTGGTATGATCCATTGCACCCGACCATCATGAAAGTGACAACCTGCGGTGTAGGGGTTAAGAAACAGAAGGCCAATTTAGTGCTTAGGGTTGGCCAATAATATTTGCTAGACACTGTAATTGCACTGGAGTGATCGACCATGATTGCTAGAAAGTTTCTGGCAGGTTTTCCTGGTCATTCGGCAGTTTCTGCTCTTTCAGCACCTGCTTGGTCCCGAAGATGCCAAATGAGAGGTCTTCTTCTGTATGTGCTGTACTCACTGTTTATTGTATGTTTTCTCTACATCAGGTAAATGTGAGTGTGACTTCAGGGGGGCAAGAGGGGGACATGGTTAAAGAATACATCAGAAAGCAAGGCACGAAAATCATTCAAGATAAAGTTAGGGAATACATCGACACTCTTAAAAAAGGTGGGACCACTACTTTGTTAGGATTTGTATCTACATAAATTTTTAAAATCCCGTGATACAAGAGGTTTCACCTAAACTGAAGAAAATCACTCATTCACAGATTGAATCTATAAATTGTGTAGTATTTGATAATTATTTTATATTCAAAGAATAGTTACAGTACCTTGTATTATACTGTATATGCCTGGGTGGTTAAGCATGTAACTTGTCCCTTGAATTGGAAAAAGTGTAAATTGGAGAGATAATATACAGAATAAGTTTAACAAACTGGCACTGAATAAATTTACTGGTATTATGGAAGTAAATGGTGAGTTCCTCAGGTTTTGGAAAGATTGAACAGTAAGCTGTTACTAAAGTTAGCATCAGACAACAGATATGAAGTTCATTAGCATAAGCATACCAGTACATTATATTAATACCTAAATATTTTTCTTTCATCATAACCAGAATATGCAATGGACCTGATCAAGCCAACTAAAGGCCAGGCAGAGATCAAGCAAAGTAAAACTGTTGTCTCACCACCCCCTACTTTGGGCAGTAATGTAAGTATTGTGGTGCCTCTTCTAATCAAATGAGGCCATGCTTCGCCCAAGGATTTCTCATATTGAGATTAGACATGATACAACTGTACTGACATTTTCATCTACTGGGAGCTAAAACAAGTGCCAGAACCAGCTAACCACTTCCCAGCAAATGCAGGAATTTGCATGGAAAATTTGATTTCTTATTTTGATTTGTCTACCTAGCTGTTACCTGAGGCTTACTTCCTCAGTTCATCCAGGGTTGCAGTGGCAGAAATGTCTTCTTATATCAGAGTCCCTTCTTATTTTTGCAAGCCTTTATTAGTCTTCATCATTCTTAGTCTTAATTGCTTTTACTTCAGTGACTTCTGTCTATCTGTCTATCTACTGTATCTGTCTATCGCCAGATGCCTTACTTCCATAAGGGGTGGCCACAAACAAATTGCCTCCATGTCACCTTGTCCCCCTCCATTTCACTACCATCTCCCCAGCACACCCCCCCACTCTCATACACCTCTCCATTCTATCCCTCCATCTCATCCTCAGCCTCCCCTACTCTCTCCCCCCCCTCCACTTCACTCACATACATTCTCCTCCATGGTCTTGCTCTCCATCCTCTCCAGTGGGCAAACCACTTTAATGTACTGTATTTCTCCTAATGCTTTCTATCACATCCACATCCACACCGCAATGCGCCTCCACTTCCTCATTTGTCAGTCTGTCTCGCCATGTAACTCCACATGCTCCTTTCACATAACTCATTTCCACTGCTGTCACTCTTGACTTGTGACCTTCCAACAGAGTCCAAGCTTCACTTCCATACGTTAGAGTTGGTATTACGATCGTGCAGCGACTTTTTTACATCCATGCTCATTTCCCTATTTCTTATCACTGCTTTCGGAGAACCAGCCATCTTTCTTCCTTGTTGCACCCTTTCAAGCACTTCATCCTCCAAACTTCCATCCTTACTCATCACATTGCCCACTTACTTAAATGCATTCACATTTTCCATTTCCTCACCATCCAGCCTCATTGTACATTCAGTGACTTCATTTCTCTCGAAGACCATAACTTTACTCTTCCCTACATTCACCTTTAGATTCCGTTTCTTTCACTCCCAAACTCATTCACCAAATCTTGCAGTTCCCCTTCGTCATCACATAATAATTCAGTATCATCTGCAAACAACAATACAGGAAGTTTCCCAGAGAGCCTTTCTCATTAGGGCTGCTCCAACATCCACTGCTCTGCCTTGTATTCCATTTATAACCCCATCCATAGATTGAACAACCGTGGAGGCATGGCACATCCCTGCTTCAATCCAACATTCAGATAGAAAAATTCACTCAGTTCACTATCCACAGCCTTAGCACCCTCATACATGCTCTTCACTGCATTCAACAACGTCCCATTTACTCCTTATCGTTTTTTCGTTTTCGTTTTTGAAGGCTCCAACATGCTTGCATGCGTCGGCCTTGGTCACCTAATGGCGGCTCTCCACGCTGCTCGATCCCTGGCAGCCTCCCTGTTCAGTCCCTTAACCCTTAAGTCACACTTAATGACCTCGTCCCATGTCTTTCTCGGTCTACCCCTCCCAACCCCTCCCCCAATATTAACACCTCTCACCCTCTGTACCCAATTATCATCCCCCATCCTCTCCACATGTCCAAACCACCTCAGCCTACATCTCCTCATCACAACACCAATACATTCCAGTCCCATCCTACCTCTCAACTCTTTCATTGTAAACCCAGCCCCCCCAGGCCTTGCACGCAGGGACGCACTGCACATCCACCTAATCATGCCAGGTTTCACTACCAAACAGCATCACACTCCTAACACATGCTGCATACAACGACCCTTTAGCACGTAAGGAGAGTCCTCTCAATGTCAGGAGCGGCAGCAGCTCCCTGAACTTCTTCCAACCACTTCTCACCCTAGCAACGGAGCTAACTCCAGCCCCACCTCAGGCACATAACATGTCTCCCAAGTAACGAAACTCCTCCACACACTCAAGAGACTCACCTGCAAGTTCAACCCTCTCATGCCTAACAATCTCCACCTGCTCTCCCTGACACGCCGCACACATGAAATCAGCATCATCTCGCAGTCTACCTCTAATACCACTACATCTCTTGTGCACCCACTTATCACAAACACTACACAAGATGGAATTGCTTCCCACACCCTTGTGGCAAACTGCACATGGCCACTCTCCCTCTTTTCTGATTGTACTGCCACCAACCCT
>JAGKTI010024419.1:0-14388 GCA_018397915.1 Birgus latro | reverse complement strand
TGAGCGATAATTTCTGAATTGTCGTTTCTACCTCCCTGGCCGTTAGTGGCCACGCCCTTTTCACACAATGCCTCTGTTTAGATCAAGCATCGAGTCAGTCGTCCAACTGACAGTCTCGGAGAGAGGAAGTGCATTCCCGAAGCTCCCACCAGCCTGGTGATCGACTGTATTAGCGGCGGTCACATTACTGATTACTATTTCTTTTGTTTTCCTAGGTGTAAGGTTTTTAGTTATTTGGCTCAGTGCTTTATTTAGTTATTTGTCTGAGTGCTTGAGTGAGTGCATTTCTCTTTCTTGATTTTGAATTAAATCATGTAACGTAAATCTATTTTCTTATAATTAATAAATTTACAGTTCGTTTTCTTGAGCTTTGTTAAATGTAACAGTCATGTTTGATTTCCCCACATATTTAGTACACTTTTGCTACTCCAAGTTAGCACAATTACTTATATTAATCACGACTGGTACTCCTGGTATTAATTCTTAAATCCGTTGTGCCAGCTAGGAGTTTGGCTCAGCCAAGATCCTGTTTATTATTATTATTATTATTATTATTATTTGAATGTTAAGGGGAGAAACTAACTTTCTCAGAGGTCAACAGTACAGTAATACAACCTTCATGAGCGTTCAGTCTCTGCTGTGTACTGTTGAGAAAGTTTATAAATTCTCGACTCTAGAGAATTAGCGAAGTAAGCCAGCATAAAAGTGAAATCGCTTCTTGATTTCACGAGTCGATTCCCTCGTGATAATCGACTCGATAGTTGTTCCTAGTGCCCATAGGCATATTTTCATTTTCCCCCTGACAATTTAATTGGCTAATGTAACTGTTTTTAAACTTAAGGAATCAGTTGTAGATAAAAACAGCAATGACTGAAACTGGTGTATTATCAGGGAAATACATTATGTTGTCATAAGTATCTAGAATTTTGTATTTATTAGTTGGGTCCTATTGCCCTGTGAGCATACATCTCCAGAAGCAAGAGCAGCACACCTCCCCCACAGCCTAACAGTAGGACCAAAAAGGGGCCCTGGAGGTGGTTTAGACTGAACGCCACCTGCAGAGGTAAGAGAAGGGAAAGATCAGTACCAGACTAGGGCAGAGAGAGAGAGGAAGAGAGAGAGATTTGAATTTCATCAAAACAAAATTAATTTACCACAATACCTATAAACATATCCACATACTCCAGATATTGAAATTAATCTATTCTGTCTTATTCAGNAGAGAGAGAGAGAGAGAGAGAGAGAGAGAGAGAGAGAGAGAGAGATTTGAATTTCATTAAAACAAAATTAATTTACCTCAATACCTATCAACATATCCACATACTCCAGATATTGTAATTAATATATTCTGTCTTATTCAGGAATAAATTTATCTTGGCAGCTGTCCCTAGTCAAGTGTGAACGAATAAGTGGAGTTGGCTGGTAATGGAATGGAAGGCTCTATCCCTCATACCAATTAATCAGACCATGCATGTCTGGCAACAGTGTTCCTGCCGAGATTCTAATTGGCTGGAGGTGTTTGTTCGATTTTGTTGTTGCTTAAACCGATACTCTATTATTAGATGTGATACTGAGTTTTTCGACAATACATCGATCAAAAGCAATATGAAATCCGTTATATACTTAACAGCAATGAAATTTTCGTAGGAAGATAGAGATATGAGTCAGCAAAGTGTTATAATACAGTCCAAGCCAAGATCAGCATTCGAATAATTCCTTTACGTCTCAGGCACTCCTTAATATAACGGTAAATTAAGGAAACCTTCTTAATCAAAGCGTTGCTATAACACACTTTTTTAGTTATAAGATCAGTCTGCACCCGTGGGAAATATTTTTCCCCAGAACAGTTGCGCTCTTTACTTTTTACAACAGTTGTCACTGTTAAAGGCAGAGGATAACCAGCATAGCAATAATGACTAATTCAAGTGGTTTTTATAACCCAGAGATTACGTTCTGTTAATAATTCTTATTATTAATAAATTAAATGCTACTGCATTTAACCTTTGTGGATAACTATATTGTACATACATGTAAATACTTAGGAATCTTCCATTGACTAAAATGTGTCTGCGTGTTAAAATTATATTGTAAGGGATGAAAAGCCCTCACGTGAAATGCAGATGTGTGTTTAAAACATATTTTTATAGATAAGGGGAATATGTGGTTTTAGTTTAATTAAAACTAAGATTAACTGAATTTAGAGTCACCTTGTATATTTTATGAAGCAGTTTAACTGTATTTAGCCTTGTAATTAACTATTCATGCCCCGACTGATTTTCCACATATGACCCCCCTCCCCCCAATCCCAACAAATTTTGGATTTTTTTTTTTTTTTTGCACAAACCTTCGCTTTTGGTGAGAAACATCGAAAATTCACAGAAATCACCCTCCTGAGCTTATAAACGTTGCTGCAGGTGATAGTCACCTGTACCTTTCATTCTCTCTGAGGGTACCTGGCTTCAAGGAAAACGAACTATGGGAGGGTTAAGTAATTAAAACCACTTTAAATTATGTATTTATTTATTTATTTGGTACGAATTTATATGTAGTATAGGAGTATATTGGTTTTCACACGGAAATATAGGCGATATAAGCATTGTTCACTCACAAAACACATCAAAATATGGTACTTTTCTTTGTGACATTTCAACCTCATCACTTCTGTTTGTTTCTTCCTCTAGCTTCTTTATTTCTTTGTCCTCCACCTCAGGAATCACTTTCACCGCGAATTTCGTCACTGGAGAGACCGTGGCATGACATGTCTTTACTGGCCAGGTCACTGTTAACAGATGAATTGCCGAGTGTGGGGGAGGGAAGGGAGGTTAGGTGGGGCCAGGCAGTATCCCTGGTTGACAGGGGCTAGAGGAAGGTCTCACATATGCCTACCAAAAATCACCCGGGAAACTTGAAAAATGTGCAAATGCCTGATCTTGCAGTTGCATAACGTATGGGTACGTCATCGGGTGCCACCATGGCAAAACGTTGCAATGTACCTATACGTCGTTGGGACGCCTCGGGTTAATAAATAGTTGGCATCTCTTCAAAGCTATGAAGGGCAAGAGACACGCCATGTTTGCTTATTCCCTTAGCAAACCCCGTTCAAGCATCATGTTGTAAATCCGCACCTATAAGAACACCTGGATTCCCAGGAAATTGACTGAGACCTCACGACCTCAACATCTGTTGTCCATCTCATTATAGCTAAGTAACCTTATGAATTGGGCCAAATCTGAGGGAACTAGCTAGGATATGAGGAGAATAGTTGATGGTTAGTTTGAGGATTAATTGCCCTAATTCTCCAACGAGACATATAAATTTACCATAGTTCGTAGTTAAACTAATACTCATTAGATGAAGGATTGATACAATGATTCTGACATATTATTGGTGCCCCAAGTGAGGATAGCAGATGTATGCTATGGTGCTGAGCGAATTTAAGGTCGGGTTCATTGCACATAGCCTACCCCCAAGTTCTGTAGAGTGGAACACGTGGAAATACTTATACAGTATACAGAGATCCTGGAGGAAAGGCAAGCTTCTTTTCTGAGGATGAGCGGCTAAATGCCGTGTTAGACTGCGAGCATGACAACACTATTCTGTTCCTGGGAGGAAATGACATTCATGAAGTTGTGGAAGTTAATGAAACTGTAGAAGACAGTTTAGCCGTGGTAGGAGCCATTGAAGGCTCATGTAAATGTTTGGTAACCATAACCCTTCTTGAGCCTAGAAACCTACCATATGGTTCACCAATTTGCTACTGTACATATAAACTAATACGTTAGGCCGTGAATGGAAAGTTGCAGACAATTAGGGAAGGGAAGGATTTTATTCAATTCAGTGCAAAGCCCTTCCAAGCAAATCTAAAAGCCGATGGTGTACACTGGAAAAACCAGGGTAGAGAAGCCGTTCTGCAGAAATTTATAAACTACATAGAGTTAAAGAAAGAACAATTCTATGCTGTACATGCATTGGATGGTCATATGCTATACTAAGATGTTAATTATTTCAAAGCTTAGGGAAAATTGGGTAATTTTGGAAACTGATTGTGGGGATAACAACATAACGCCAGAGGTTTAATAACCCAGGGAGATAGGTTTAATACCATAAACCCAATTTCTACACTCCTCAAAATTTTAAGTGATAAATAACTACTGAGTTCAGATAAATGTGGAGCTATAAAATTGAAAGTTAAGGACAATTAGGTAACTTAAAAATCAGTCAAAATGTCCTTTTTCCTTAATACAAAAATCATCCAGTGGTAAGCCAGGATGGGTATCAGGGGCCATAACTGACTGTAGGCAGTTATTAGAAGAAACACCTGAGACAAGGGAGATATTAAATAGTTTCTTAAATACAGTATAGTAAAGGACAGATGAACAACATATGAGGAAAGTTAATTTAGAATCAACAGTAGTGAAGAAGGATGATAAAGATCTTTCAGAGACGGAGACTACCAAAATTGAAGGTAATATCGAGGAATATACAGTATAACAGCAGTGAAGCTGGTAGAGTCTAAATTATCTAATATTACCGAAGAAACACAAATTGTGGAACAGCGAAGTAAAGCCGCATTTCCACAAAATTCGCTTCCAGATGTTGATGGAGAGCAGAGGTGGAAATCCTTTTGAGGTCAGTTTAAATACTTAGTCCATGATAGGACAGGTCAAGGGGACGCCTTACAAGTTGATTATGGAACTACCTGTGGAGGAAAACAATTATGAGGCAGCTTTGACTATCCTTGAGAGAATTATGAAGACAGGGAGCAAATCATTACTCAGTTACTGAAGACTCTAATTGAATTACCCATTCCTTAGCACGATTTTGATTCCTTGCAAAATTTTCGGATTCCGATGGGTTGTAATACAGAGACTTTAGGTACGGTATTTACGAAGATTTTAAAGCAGCTTTCTAGAACTGTGTCCTTAAAGCTTCTACCTAGAACTAAGGATGCCTTGTATGGTAGGTACCAAAAGGATGATTTCTCCTGTGAGGAGATTGAGGAAGGCTTAATGCAACACTGTAAACATTTGCAAGGAACAGTAAATCCTCCTGAAAATAAACAGAAAGCTGAAATAAGGAAAAGAACCACTAACCAAATGGCCGTCAGGGACAGATAAGTCAGAAGATATAGGTACTTTTCTTAGCTCTTTAAAATCTGAGGATAAACCAGTAGGGACAAGGAACAGACAAGCTGATGAAAATAAGGAGGAAAAAATTTCCTTGGTGAAGGACAGGAAGGTTTGTGTTTTGTGCTGAGCAACATTCCAGTGCATCTCGTCAACATTATCCTGATTACACCTCTAGAATAGTAAGGCTTCAGGAACTGGGGTGTTGTATGATTTGCATGAATTCCAAACACACTTCCTCTGACTGCAGAATTAAACTAAATCTTTTTTAAATGTAAGAGAGATAATAATCATAATGCTTTATGCCCAAGAATGATGAAGCATGAGGTTCCCAAAACTGTAAGTGTCAATATGACGTTGTGAAGGTGAATACTCCAGTAACAATGCCAGCTGCAGTTCCAGTTGCAGATGTGAAGGTAATGACTAAAAATAAACATATTAGCATGTACTCTTTTTGATACGGGTGCACAGAAAACCTTCATTTCTGCAGACATTGTAGAGGAATTAAAGTTACCTATTGTTGGCAGAGTAAATATAGCGATTACAGGTTCTTAACTACAATGGGAGCTCATTCCTTTGATTTACTTAGACCTTTAATACAACTAGGCAGGTATAAGTGCCGCATATCAGCAGCTGTACTTAAGATGGAAATAAGTATATATATATATATATATATATATATATATATATATATATATAAGGACTGAAAGAAACCTCTGATCATCTACAGAGCTCAAGGATATGGTTGGCTAAACAGAATGTGAAATCAGAAACAGTGTGTCCCATAAAAATGATAATTGGTTCAGATTACTGTGGAAGATATGATAACGTTGGATTTGTATGTTCAGTCTGTGAAATTTAATTATGGACAGTACTGGGTATGATTACCATGGAACTAATCCATTCAGCGTTACCAACAAATTTCCAAGCAGCTAAAGCTCAGTCAAATTCTCTTCTAAGATAGTTGAGAGACAACCCAGAACATCTAACCATATATGATAATATTATAATAGATCAATTGAAGAATAAATTTAGATAAGAGGTAGAATTCCCTGTTAACCACAAGGAAGGACATTACTTACCACATAATACTGTAAACAAGGATTTAGTAACATCTCCCATAAGGATAGTTTTCAATTGTACTAGTAAACAATCCAAAGGATTAGCTATCTTGAACGATTGCCTATGCTATGGACCTATACTAACAGAGAAGTTAGAGAATGTATTACTAAGATTTAGAAAGAAACTTTATGCTTATAAATAAGATTGAAAGAGGAGGATAGGAAATTTACAAAATTCCTCTGGCCTCAAGATCCTCAAATGAGGAGAGTCCATTGAAAACTTACTGTGTCCGATCAGTGCCCTTTGGCTCTTGTACTAGTCCTTTACTAATTTGCAACACATTGAAGCATCATTTTGAAAGGGCCAAATGCCCAGAAATAGAGTAGGCTTTTTTATACGGATAATTTGCAAGGTGTTGCTGATACAGAGACGGAGGCATTGAAGGTTATGAAGTAGCCATTTCCGAATGTGGGAAGGCAGATTTGCCGTTACAGAGCTAGAATACAAATGCCCCGTTTTTGAGAAATAGATTACAAGAGGACTATCCAAGTACTGTATTGACATTCTCAAAACTCAAAATGTGTTGGGTCTTAACTGGGTTACAGAGGCTGATGAAGTAAGTTTAAAACCGATTAAATTCTCTGATGTCACTCTCACCAAGAGATCCCTGTTAAGTCAGGTCATCATGTTATTTGACCCATTAGGATTGGTCAGTTCTATAGTTATCAGGGGCAAGTGTTTAGTGCAAGAAGCTTGGAGAGAAAAGATAGATTGGGACACTGAATTTGGTAAGACATATGCTGAACAATGGAAACAGATTAGAAAGGAATTTGGAAAAACATCAGGCATATGTATTCCCAGGAAGATAAACTGTAATGAGAATTCACATTTACACATATTTTGTGATGCTTCTCAAAGGGCATATGGAGCAGTAACAAATTGTACAACAGCAGAGGACAGTAAAATTATGTCTAAAGCCTGATTTGCACCAATTAAAGGAACAACCTTACCCCAAACAGAACTGGATTCCATAGAAATAGCAGCTAGATTGGCCAGGTATTTAACCAATACTCTTGACACTTAGTTTGAGTATATTTATTAATGGACTGACAGTGAGACTTGTCTTTACTGAATACGAAAGGAGGACAGAATAATTCCTTTCATCTGCAACTGAGTGAAGACTATGAAAGAACTGTCTTCCAAAATTAAATTTATGCATGTATCCTTCAAACAAAATCCAGATGATATGCTTTCGAGAGGTTCTACAGTAAAGAGACTGATCAAAGATACCTTGTAGTTTAAAGGTCCTAAATGGATACTCACTAAGGATTGGCCTGAGCAGAAACAGTATACGAATAGTATTGCTGAGGTTAGTGTTGTAAACTTGGACATCAGCAGATTGTCATCAATAAGACAACTTTTTAACACTACTGAATTAGTTGTTAAATTTTTGAATAAGAAAGTGAGGTTTAAGAAGCTTGATCCCATGGGTTATTGGCTGAAAAGGATACAAAGGAATTATTACTGAGAGATTTTTGACCTTTTCAGCCAAGGCACTGGTAACAAGAATAAATTGATAAGAGATTTAGGATTGTTCCTGGACGGAAAGGACCTAATTAGATGTCGTGGCTGAACAATAAAGGCTGATTTGCCTTTCCAAACTAGACATCCTATATTGTTATCCCAAGAATGATTATTTTGTCCAGTTAATTATTAAAGATGCTCATGATTTAACTCTTCACGGAGGTGTGTCGCAGACTTTGGCCCGAATCCAGGAAAGGTATTGGATCCCTAAGGGTAGACCGGTCATAAAGAAATATCTCAAAAGTTGCACAGTATGTAGGAGGTATGAACAACGGCCATATTACTACCCAGGACCACCTGCTTTACCAAGGGATAGGGTAAATGTAAGGCGGCCCTTGAAAGTAACTACTTTTAAACATAATGAATGACCCTGAGGTTAAGTCGGCACTGGGAATACGCAATTGTACTTGGCAGTTCAGAGCTCCAAGAGCTGCATGACAAAGTGGATTTACAGAACGAATGATCGGAATAGCAAAGAACTGCCTAAAGAAAACCTTATACAGAACTATGATCACCACAGAGGGGGCTTGGATTAATGATAGACCGTGAACCTATCTGGATGACATTAGCGTTTCAATTGAGGCATTGACACCAGCTCAAACGTTGCATGGCAGAAAACTACATTCGGTGCCTTGTGTGGATATCCAGGAGGAAGTAAATGATCCCACAATAGGGAATAATGAACGAGAAGAACATCTGCATGAGGGATACCAACGTCTGAAAAGGGTATTGTGTAAGGATCGAATTTTTGATACTGCCCATAAATCAAGTAAATCCCACCGATGTGATCTCCAGTGTAACGCAGGATTTTTTCTACCTACGTTATAAATGATTACCTTAGCTATGTCACACCGATTAAGCCACCTGTGCAACAATAGAATTTTGATACTATAGAGATTTTGATTTACAGAGAAATTAGACTGATACTTGATTTAAGTATTATTCCAGTGTTTTCCGTTACTGCCAGAACATTAAGAAGGCCTCATTATTAATTAAAATAATTTGGGATCGCTGCCACCACCCAGCAGATGCCGGGAAAAAAAAAATTTATGATATTAGTCCTGTACGATGGAAGAGGGACAAAAGGCCTATGGCAATAACAGGGTAGCGTGAGAACACTATATGAGAGCGTGGTTCTTTAGATGAAACATGCCTTGCAGGCCACCCAGTCTTACTTATACTACCCCAGAGGATTTTATAACAAACACCTTCAATTAAAATTTACTTGTCTATATTGTAAACCTTAAATTACACAGAATGAATTAGTATCAAACAAGATTCAGTTACTGGGCCTTAATAGATCAATTGTCTCCGATACACCAGAATATTTGAGAAAATGGAAGCTCTATTCCACACAGTTTATAAAACATCTGACCCGCCTAATGCAATAAGTGAAAACTCGCTCAACCCGACTGCATCAAAGAAAACTACTTCAACAGGGGAAATTCCCATAAACCACGGTCTCATAAGGACTCGTAGTGATGCCCATAAGGACTCGTAGTGATACCCAGTGACAACGTGTTACGCTGTTTACTCCATTTCTAAGGAAAACATCCCTATTTTTCCTGTGTTACCCCACATAACATATCTAGGAGAATCTTCATAAACCAAGAATAACACAGATTGCAACCTCAGTGCACACACAGTGCACCACATGGCGAGGCATCACACCACTCCGCCTCACACACACTTATAACATTTTATAAATAATAAGCTTACTAAGTGGACCAACCAACTTTGACGGTACTGTGCATTGAAAAAGGACTAATTGGAAAATAGTGTAAAGGGCTTTCGGGCACTGGTTGTGGTGACTCTCGATACAAAAGCCGGCGCTGACTCCATGACCCAGCGTCGTTTGATGATTCAACCTGCAACGTCCACACGCAACGATGTCTTACTGGAGAGTGATAAGGTATTGATAATATGATCAGATATCTTACTTTAAATATAGTTATAACGACAACTAATTATGATGACGTATAAGGGAGAAATACCGTGAATTCTCGGAACTTTACCTGCAACGTCTACACGCAACGATGTCTTACTGGAGTGTGATGAGTCATGGGCATGAGGCAGGCCGCTTCTCCTAACACCCGTTCCGTTTTTGCTACCCAGTTCTGACTTCAAACAATTACGTTACAGTCCCCATGATATCATCGAAAAAGAATTTGAAAAAAAAAAAAAAAAAACGTACGCATTACTCTACTTATAAAAATATGACTTTTGATGATTTAAATTTTGTGGCAATGACATAGACCTAACAATTTAACATACGATGCCTGAAATCACGGTTTGATACAATTTCTCTTTGTTTCGCTCGCAGCACTAATCAACAACTGAGGTCTGTGCCAAATAAATTAATTTTCGCTGTTATCTATGACAATGATCAATAGTCAGACATTACTTAAGTTCTTAGACAACGTTATTTAGTAGAACAATACAACAAACACAAGCCCAAGTACAAAATTCTGAATTCTAGGTGTAAATATGACTCTTCGCCAATATAAGTTCCAAATTAACTTTGTGTCACTCTATCGAAACCAGATGCTCATGTGCCCGTCCTGTCCAGTTGCTTCCCTACTAAAATCAAGCCCACAAAATGAATTACAAAGTCCACTTCACACTTTACAACATCTTAACACGGTCCAGAATACACACTTATCACGTACATAACCTAACGTAAATTACTTACATTATATACTTACACTATACTTATACTAACCTAAATTACTCTTATACTACTTATATTATATGCAAGAAAAATGGCATTACATGGGTTTACCCTCCCCCCAAAAAAATTTAAACATCATAAGTCTTCACACAATACATTCTACTACACTTCCTAGAGACCTGTGTGCGGACGGGACAGACTTACCCAACTTGTCTTTGAATTTACTCTATGAACACCAAATTAAGACAGTGCTCTCACTATCTGATACTCCCTATAAGTGGCACCTGAAGGTCCACGAAATAAATGCATACCCCAGGGGATCGGTTCTCTGTCACCAATGAACTCCAGAAAATTCAGTGGAAATTGTGCCCCAGCCAGCCTCCTGCTTGGATGCTAACATGGTTGTCTCACCTGGACAAACCTGTACTCTCGCTGCTAGGATCGTCCCAGGGGTGCTTCACACACATACAACCCACTTCCCCATTTACGCTCCCCATTCATACTTCCTTGCGCTTCCAGCTCTCCACCTAGTAACTGACGAGCGCCTGTCAGGTCCTGAAGTCACTGTTACACCACAAGCCGTGTTGACTGTAAAGTGAGAGGATACCGGTTACTCCTTGAAATAAAACTACATATTATTTCCACCGAACTGGGCTATGCCCATGGCACATACTCCGATTACACCACAAACACAAGACTAAATTCTCTCTGAACTCACAAACTACACAGTCAATAGTCAGATGGTCCGACCCGCACACACTTCCCTATCCATCACTTGACTAAATATTACCATAACCATCAAAAAAACTTTACAACACTCTATAACATTTCCCCCCCCCAAAAAAAATAACATCATCACTACACGGCACTTAGCATTCCTCGATTAGTCTACGAGGAGGTCGTCTTTCACGTGGTGGTAATTGCTCACCCTCGGGATCAGGTATGAACGCTTCATCCAGGGGTTCTAAAAGCCACTCTTCTCCTCCATAATAGGGTTTTACTTGTCCAGCAGCTCTTTGCAACACTTTACCTGTGAATACATTTTCCACTATATACCCGCTACCTTCGCTTAACACTTCCACCACTCGATACGGACCATCCCACTTTACATTAAGCTTGCAACACGTGCCAGGAATCACTGTTTCTTTCTTGACCCATACTAGAGAACCAATTTCCACTACTTGATTTTTCCGCCTTCTATTGGTTACATCCCTGTACCTTCTCGACATTTTCCTGTGAGTGTCCCGTATAAGGGCATGAGCTGTAGTGATCTCATCTTCCTCGCCATCGACTGAAGGTAATGACGCACTGACTAGTCTGGGAGGGTGGCGAGAAAAGAAGGCGAAGTACGGCTGCTGACCCGTTGAAGTGTGCACCGCCTGGTTCATGGCGATTTGGCACGCTTGGAGCAACTGGGGCCATCGTAGAGGGTGGCCCTGACATCAAGCGGAGAGGACGGATTTCAGGGTCCTGTGCATCCTCTCTGTCACTCCGTTTCCTTGGGGATGATAAGGGGTCGTATAATATTATGTGATTTGGTGTCGCTGGCAAAATCACTGGAACTCTTGACTGGTGAACTCTCCTCCGTTATCCAGGACAATTCCACGAGGAGTGCCATAATCTGCCACATACTGCCCTAGCTTGTCTGTGATTTGTGTGGTCTGTTTACTTGTAAGGGGGAAAAATCTGACAAAACGACTATAATGGTCCACTACAGTAAGTACATATTGATAACCCTGGGTTCCAGCAACCATGTCTGTGATATCTATACCAATCCTCTCCAGTGGTTTACTCACTGGGGGCAATTCTTTCCACTGTTGCTGCAACCCAGTGTTCTGCTCAAACCTTTGACAAGTTACACACCTTTTTACATGATCAGACACTTCAACTTTTAAGTTTTGCCAATAATACAGTTCTTCCGCTTTCTTAATAGTTTTCTTCTGCCCTAGGTGTCCTGTCAATTCGTGGGCGTGTTGCAATGCCTGAACTACTAACGTTCGAGGGACTACGAGACTATAATGAAGACTACCATCTGCCTTTTCACGTACATAATACAATATTTCTTCTACCAGGGCAAATTGATCTAAAGTGTTCTTTGGCAATCTTTTGGTGGGAAGCTTACCACCTTCTAAATACTGCGCAAGTTCTGACCAAACTGGTTCTACTCTCTGGCGATCTCTCATCTGTTCTCGACTCAACCCAAGCCAGGTGGCTTCAGGCGACCAGACTACCACACGAACTGGGCGTGATAACTGATCCGCAACGAAATTATCTTTGCCCTTGAGATACTGAATATCGTAATTGTACTCTCTCATTTCCAAAATCCAACGGTTCATTCTTGGAGATTTAGTCCTGCACTTGAAAATACTGGTCAGTGGTTGGTGATCCGTGACCACTGTGAACCGCTTACCCCATAAATAATGGTGATAATTTCGGCATGCAAGAACTATTGCTAGAGCCTCTTTATCGGTGGTTGAATAGCGAGACTCGCAAGGGGTTAGTTTTTTTTTTTAAGAAATATCCGATTGGCTTATTAGCACCATCAGCTTGTACCTGACTAAGAACTCCCCCAACATGGGTGTTACTTGCATCCGTAGTAAGAATAAACGGTTGAACTACTTTAGCTCCAACTAGAACAGGGGCATTAGTAAGGCAAGATTTCAAATGTTCAAATGCTTTTTGACATTCGCCCGTCCAGAGAAAAGTGGTTCGTGATTTAGTCAAGTTAGTGAGTGGTGTAGCTACNTGTCCTAGGAAAGTTACTTCTTTACAACCAAATTCACACTTACTTAAATTTAGCTTTACACCATTACTAGCAAGCAATTCAAAGAGTTGACTCAACCGATCCAGTAAAGTAGGAAAACTTGGGGCCCATAAGATCAAGTCATCTAGATAATTTTTCACCCATCCTTTCTGTAAAAGAGGTGTTAGCAAATTGACCATTTGATGTGAGAAGATGGCTGGCGAACAGTTAAGTCCAAAGGGGAGACGATGAAACCGATAGAGAGCCACTCCATCGCTAAAAGTAGTCAGATCTCGACTCTCCTCATCTAACAAAATCTGAAAATATGCCTCACGCATGTCCAGAGTGACGTAATATTGATGTCCAGCGGCTTGGTCTACTAATTCATCTAGTCGCGGAAGTGGATAGACATCGGCTGCGAGATGCCGGTTAACATGGCGGTAATCGAGGCACATTCTTTTACTCCCATCGGGTTTATTGACCAAAACAATAGGTGATAACCAGGCTGCTGTGGATCTTTCAATGATCTCTCGATCTACCATATCCTTCAACATATCAGTGATAATTTGTTTAGCCTGCACCGGATAGCGATACATTGGGCCTCGACTGGGCTGAGGATTTTCGACTTTAATATGAGCTGGAGGACCCTTGATCAGACCTAATTCTCCTTGATCTAGAATGAATAGAGGGTCATATTTCAAAATTAGTTCAGTAAGTTCTTTATGCTGGCCTTCAGTGAGTTGTTGCCATTTCTGCACATCAATCAAAGCTTTCAACTTCTGACTACGAGTACCTTTCTGCTCAACGTGATCATTCTCAGGTAGAAGGTTATTACGGATTTTAGTGAGGTTAACTTTATCAGGGATTGGGCTAGTCACACTCTCATACGAACCAATGATAGTTCCTTTTCGTAACACCTTCGCCTTTTTAGTGGGGTTAATCAGTGGAACATAAATATTGCTTGACTCGTTTACTTGGACCAAATAAGGGTGACTATTATGACTCATTCTAGACTGTGGATAGACGATAAGATTGGTTTCTGGTTCCACTTTCACAGATACAGACACAAATTTAGTTTGGTAAGGATCCAACTGCAAAGACGATAGGAGATTAATCTGTGAGAAGGTTTGTTTCGGCTTAGACATTACAACAGGTTCATCTTTGACTCTCCTCACCTTGTTCTTCTGTCGACGAATATGATT
>JAGKTI010024418.1:0-14388 GCA_018397915.1 Birgus latro | reverse complement strand
AGTCCCAAAGAAGGGTGACCATTCCCAACCCTCTAACTATCGTCCAATTGCTTTAACATCCTGTGTATCAAGAGTTTTCGAATCAGTTCTTAACAGAAAAATTTTAAAGCATCTTTCCTGTCACAACCTTCTTTCTGATCGTCAGTATGGGTTCCGTCAGGGACGCTCCACTGGCGATCTTCTCACCTACCTTTCAGACTCCTGGTCATCCTCCTTTCGGGACTTTGGCGAAAGCTTTGCCATTGCACTTGACATCTCAAAGGCTTTCGATCGAGTCTGGTATAAATCTTTGATTTCCAAACTGCCCTCTTACGGTTTCTATCCTTTCCTCTGTGCCTTCATCTCTAGCTTCCTTTCTGGTCGTTCTATAGCTGCTGTTGTCGACGGCCATCGTTCTTCTCCTAGACTTATCAACAGTGGTGTTCCTCATGGCTCTGTCCTATCACCAACTCTCTTTCTTTTATTCATCAATGACCTTCTAAGCTGTACATCTAACCCTATCCACTCATATGCTGATGATTCCATCCTTCACCTTTCCATTCGATTTCCGCAACGTCCATCTCAGCAGTTACTTCAGCAAACAAGGGATGAGGCTATGGCACACCTAATGTCTGACTTGGCTCATATCTCTGATTGGGCTAAAAATAATCTTGTTATTTTTAATGCATCAAAAACTCAGTTCTTACACGTATCAACCAGACAAAATCTTCCTCAGGATTACCCACTAATGTTTAATAATGTCCAGCTCAGTCCTGCATCATCCTTGAACATGCTAGGGGTTTCATTCTCTCGGGATTTGTCTTGGAAAGAACATATTACATCTCTTGTGAAATCTGCTTCTAAGAGATTAGGTGTGCTGGCCCGACTCCGAGCTTTCTTTACCCCTGCACAGATGTTGACCTTGTACACGGGTTTTATTCGCCCGTGTATGGAGTACAACTCTCATGTGTGGGGAGGCTCCCCACATGCGGTTCTTCTCAATAGGGTGGAGTCAAAGGCTTTTCGTCTCATTAACTCTCCTCCTGTTACTGATTCCCTTCAACCTTTGTCTCTTCGCCGCACTGTTGCTTCTTTATCTCTCTTCTACCGCTACTTCAATGGTCACTGTTCCTCTGAACTGTCTGCTTGCATCCCTCCACTTCTACGAAGGGCACGTAGTACCCGTCTATCAACAAACTTTCATCCCTTTTCTGTCCTAATCTCTAATGCAAGAGTTAACCGTTACTCCCAGTCCTTCATTTATGCAACTGGTCAACTCTGGAACTGTCTCCCTCTGTCTGTATTCCCTGCTTTCTATGATCTCCAATCTTTCATACGCAGTGTGTCCAGGCATCTCGAAATGAATGGATCTTGAATTTGGCTCTCTTTTGTATTGTTTTTACTTTTTCTTGGAAGGAACAGTATGCGGGCCCATGGCCCTTGGTTCCTTCTTCCTTGCATAAAAAAAAAAAACTCATCCCTTTTCTGTCCATCTCTCTAATGCAAGAGTTAACCGTTACTCCCAGTCCTTTATTTATGCAACTGGTCAACTCTGGAACTGTCTCCCTCTGTCTGTATTTTCTACTTCCTATGATCTCCAGTCTTTCAAACGCAGTGTGTCCAGGCATCTCAAATTGAACGGATCTTGAATCTGTCTCTCTTTTGTATTGTTTTTTTTTTTCTTGGAAGGAACAGTTTGCGGGCCCATGGCTTTCGGTTCCTTCTTCCTTGCATAGAAAAAAAAAATCCTTATGAACGAAGCAACTGTCTTCGGAGTAATCACTGAAATTCACTTAAATAAGTCCATCAGGTTTTAGAGCAGTTACCACGTACAGGCCTACAAAAAAATAGTGAAATGTTTCTTGCCTGCATATTTAATTTGAGTCGTATTATGCAAGCTGAGGGTACTCGCATTAATGATACATTAAGGCGGCAACGTTAATTCCTAACACGTATATCTGTGGATGTTGGATAATCATTTACTGGCCGTTTGGATGTTAGCGCCAGCTTTCGTATAGTTTGCAAAGATAACCCCTTCCCTCACACACCATTTGAAAACAGATCGCTTTTATGGGGCATGGGCAAACAGCAGACCCTGATATGTTAACGCTCATATTTTGGACAACACGGCTTGTTAGCCAGCCTGGATTTTCCCAGACCTTTGCCTATGTAACAAGACATCCAATCCTGGTATGTGGCAGTTGCAAGTAATGTTTTATTACAAAACATGGCGTAGCCATACAAACAGCTTCATTCACTGTGCTTGCAAAGACACTTGCCCTGTAGGGTGAGCTATCTGTGACGACGAAAACAAACACAGAAACACAAAAGTGACCAAAACAACCCTTCAAATGGCATCAGTCTGTTTTCTCTTACACACACACACACACACACACACACACACACACACACACACACACACACACACACACACGTACGTTTGTACACGCTGCCCGATCTGAATGTGCTTACAAAACTCTACGCATCCTACCGCCCACATTTCACTAAGAAAGTTTTTGAACGAACACAAAACTTGACAAAACACCCTCTCAGAGGACTTTGGTCTGGACTAAATTTAGGATATATATACTACTGGACTCTCACTGGTTGCGTATACAAAGTTTCATTAAAACCGTTTGTCAGACTTTCATTTTACATACATACATATATACGTACTAAAAGGCAACAGTTTAGTTGTCTAATCATATCTTAAATATAGCAGAACGTTACTCACTCATTAACCTCGACTGTTATATCGCTCTGAATTATTTTGGAAGCGCTCTTCCAGCCTAATCACTGCATCGTAACAAAGTATCAGGGATCTAACTTTGAAAGGAAACTTGGAATATTCTTGAGTGTCGATAGAATATTTGCAAGGTAAGGCCACGGTAATATCTCGTTCTTTGACAAGCAACACATCTGTTGAATAAATAAATTCTGTCTTCGTACTTTCCGTCGTTCACCCCAAGAGTCCTCGACCTTGACAAATCCAGAGTAATGCAAGTGGAGAGGGCAAGGGCGGCACTTCGCCAGCTTGACACATAAACTATATTTCATCAGTACTGAAGAGAACATGCGTGGTTACCACTTCCACAAGGGAAAAACTTCAGAGTTAAATTGACGCAACGAAATGTTTCCATATAATCTTTCTTATAATGCCAGCTTCCCCCCCCCCCTCTTTGTATCTGACTCTGGGCGTTGATCAGACATACTGAATGCCCTCAATAATTACATTGTTTCTTGGAAAATGACAGTCACTGTCCAAGTCTACAAAATTCTCCCAATTGTGTTCCACCAATACGTCGTGAATCTTTCGGATTTTAACTAGAGAGTAAATCACACAATAATGTATGGTAAATGATGTTAGAGACAGTCAGAGGTACTATGCCAGACCATCACATGCAGACAGCGCGAGCTATTTGCTCACCCCAACAGACTGCATAGTGCTAAGTTTATTTAATTTTCTTTTGCTAATAACAGCGAAAAAATATTGTAAAAATTAATACACGTTCCGTTAACTGGAATGAGGTTTGGAAGAAATCTGATTAGGTGGTTGTTGAAGAAAAGGTGTTTGATTATTTAAGTGACAGATTCGAGAAAGGACGACAGAGTGGGCGACGTATGTAAAGTGAAGTTAAGAGGAACGTAGGCGAAAATAGTTGAGATAGCCACTCAGAATATAAAAACAGTTGCGGCGTAGTAGCAGATAGAGAAGGAGCACTGGCGGATCCTTCTGGGAGGGGGAGGGATGTATTAAGTCTGAACTTCATTTATTTTTTTTAATATTTGACCGTTTTTCCTGCAATGACTACGTTTAACGATTTATTGAATTAAAAACAAAAATACATGTCTGGATATTTACAGTCACAAGCATTTGATCCTGCTGATGAAAGACCCTAAATTACCTATCTATCTATCTATTGCTAGACGCCTTAATGCTGTAAGGGGTGGCCACAAACAAATCGCCCCCATTTCGCCCTATCCCCTGCTATTTCACTGCCCTGCTCCCAGTTCACCCCCCCCCCCCCCCCCCTCAGTCATATTCCTTTCCACTCCATCCCTTCATCTCATCCTTAGCCTCCGATTCCATATCCCTTCCTCCACCTCACTCACACACACTCTGCTCGTCAGTCTCTCACTCTCCATCCTCTCCATATGACCAGACTACCTCAGTGTGTTTTTCCTAACGCTTCCTATCACATCCACATCCACACCACAACGCTTCCTCATTTGTCAGTCCGTCTCTCCATGTCACTCCATATGCTCCTCTCAAATAGCTCACATCCACTACTCTCACTCTTGACTTGTGTCCCTCCAACAAGGTCCAGGCTTTACTTCCATATGTTAGAGGTGGTATCACAATACTGTCATGCAGTAACTTTTCACTTCCATTCTCACTTCACTGTTTCTTATCACTGCTTTCAAGGAACCAGCAACCTTTATTCCATGTTGTACCCTTTCGACCACCTCGCCCTCTAAACTTCCATCCTTACTCATCACACTACCCAAGTACTTAAATGTGCTCACATTTTCCATTTCCTCCTCAGCCAACCTCTCTGTACATTCACTGACTTCATTTCTGTCGAAGACCATGACATTACTCTTTTCTACATCCATCTTTAGATTCAGTTTCTTTCATACTCTCCCAAACTCCACTCCTTCGTCTTCACTCAACAACACATTATTATGTGCAAACAACAGTACGGAGTTTCCACATACTACCCTTTCTCATTAGGGCCGCTCCAACATCCACTGTCCTACCTTGTATCTCTTTTATAACCCCATCCATATACAGATTGAACAACCATGGAGATATGACACATCCCTGTTTCAATTCAACCTTCAAATGGAAAAATTTCACTCAGTTCACTATCCACACACACTGCAGCCCTAGCACCCTCATACATACTCTTCACGGCCTTCAACAACTTCCCATCTACTCCATATATTCTTAATACTTTCCACAATCCTTGTCTATCCACCCTGTTATATGCTTTCTCCAAGTCAGTGAATGACGCATATAACTTCCTTTTGATCTGTACAACCCCTTCCCCTCTTAAAACCTCCTTGTTCTTCTCCAAATAATTCCTTTGTTATTTCCCTAACTCCGTCAGTAAGTATTCTACCATATACACTTCCTGTTACACTAAGAAGACAAATGCCCATATGATTGCCACACACTTCTTTTTCCCCTTTTCCTTCGTACAGGGGAGTATATATACCTGACTTGCAATCCTCCGGGACTCTACCTTCCTCACAGGCCAATTTGCACATTTTCCACATCCATTCTACTACTACCTTTACCCCATGCTTCACCGTTTCACCATTCACTCCATCAATTCCTGGGACTTGCCCATCTTGACTTTCTTCACTGCTTCCACAACTTACATCCTACTGATTCCTTCCTCCCTTCTCATATCCCTCCGGTTCCGAGCCATTCCCCAGCCACGTATACTCGCATTACTTTCATTCTCTATGTTCAACAATTCCTTAAAGTGTTCTCTCCATCTGCTCACTTTTTCTCCCTTCTCCACTAGTAATCTACCATTTTATCTTTCACTCCCCAACTAACTTCTTTGACACCCTGTCTAACTCTCTTTACCTCTTTCCAGAACATTTTCTTTCATTTCCTCCACTTTACACTCAAATTCCTTCCAAAACCACTCTCTTCTTACTCACTTGTACTAATCCTTTCACCTCTCTCTCTTCCTCTCATAATATAACTCTCTCTACCGTTTCACAACTTCTTCCACACCCCTGTGTCTCATCCACTCACTATATGCTTTCTTCTTTTGTACCACAGCCTGTCTCACCTCTTCATTCCACCATGCTGTTCCCTGCATCCCCATTCGTCTTCTCTTTACCCCACACACCACCTCACAAGCTGCACCGATTTCTTCTGTGAATATCTTGCACACACATTCCATGTCCCTCATCTGCTCCAATCCATTTTTACCCAATCGCTCCTCCACTTCTCTCTTATATTCTGCCGTTTTTCTATCCTTTTGTAACCTTTCCACCTTCCTTGTATGAACTACTCCCTCCTGTCCTTACCTTCTTCTATTCCCCCACTTCATTTCAACCTTGACTTTCTCCATCGCCAAGTGGTGTCAGAAAGTCCACTCTCCCAACCTCTATATACTATTGCATCCATTACACACCTTATCCTATGATCCACACACATATAATCAATCATTGCCTTCCATTCATTCAGTTCACCACTCACCCTTCTCATCACTCGTCATGTATACCTGTGGATCATTTAGTGTCTGATGAGGGTATTGGCTATCACCAACCCCCTCCCGGCACAAATGTCCACAAGAGCACTGCCATTCTCATCCACCTCTGCAGGTACACCCCACTCACCAACTACTCCATGCACCTTCACAATCCCTACTTTTCCATTCATATCTCCAATCAAAAAACACTCTCTCATTAATTTCAAACTTTTCCATGCACGCTTCCACATTTGTCCAGAACTCTTCCTTCACTCTGCTTGCACGATCTTGTGTTGGCGCATACACGAGCACACAATCGCCCACATCTGTAGTCCAACTTTCAGTCTTACCCACACAGTTCGTGTGCCAACTGATCCATACTCTCTTATATTCTCCTTCCATCTGTTGCATACAACAATACACACTCCTTCTTTTTCCCTCTCATTCTCGTCCGCTCCCCCGCATATATTCCATCCTTACTCCCATTTTCTCACACTCTCACCTCTACATTTAGTTTCAGTTAATCCACAAACATCCACTTTTGCACCCTCAAGCACCTGGAAAATCTCTCTTTCACATCATCATTTGCGCTCCTTACAATCCATGTCGCAATCTGTACCATATCCTTTGATTGGTCCTTAGTCGTCACTTGCTGGTCAGTCCTGGTCCGAAGATTCTTGTTCGTATTTTTAGTTAGTTGCTTTCCGTGGAGGGGCACTAACCCTCCGTCAACCCACTTGTTGTCAAGCAGGGAACACGTGTTGGTTGGTTATTTTTTTTATTTTTTTTAAATGCAAGAAAGAAGGAACCAAAGGCAGGAGCCTGCAAAGTTCCATAAAAAAAAAAAAAATGAGAACCAAATTCAAGATCCGTTCATTTCGGGATGCCTGGACACACTGGGTTGAAAGACCGGAGATCATAGGAAGTAGGAAATGCAGACAGAGGGGAAACAGTTCCAGAGTTGACCTGTTGCATAAAAGAAGGACTGGGAGTAATAGTTAACTCTTCCATTAGAGAGCTGGACAGATAAAGGATGAGGGTTTGTTGCTAGACGGGTGCTACGCACCCGTCGTAGAGGTGGAGGGATGCAAACAGACAGATCAGAGGATCATTGACCATTGAAGCAGCGATAGAAAAGAGATAAAGATGCAGCAGTGCGGCGAAGAGACAGAGGTTGAAGGGAGCCAGTAAGAGGAGGAGAGGTAATGAGACAAAAAGCCTTTGACTCCATCCTATTGAGAAGAGCTGTATTTTGGGAGCTTCCCCACACATGAGAGTTGTACTCTACACAGGGGTGAATAAAACCAGTGTATAAAGTCAACAACTGTGCAGGGGTAAAGAAGGTACGGAGTCGGCTTAGCACACCTAATCTCTTGGAAGCAGATTTTACAAGAGACGTAATATGATCTATCCAAGATATGTCCCGGGTGAATGAAACCCCAAGCATGTTCAAGGATGATGCAGGATTGAGCTGAATATTGTTAAACATTAGTGGGTACTCCTTTGGAAGATTGTGTCACGTTGATAGGTGTAAAAACTGAGTTTTTGATGCATTAAAAACAACAAGATTATTTCTACCCCAGTCTGAGATACGAGCCAAGTCAGACATTAGGTGTGCCATAACTTTATCCCTTGTTTACTGAAGCAACTGTTGAGATGGACGTTGCGAGAACCGCATGGAAAGGTGAAGGGTGGAGTCATCAGTGTACGAATGGATTATTTCTACCCCAGTCTGAGATACGAGCCAAATCAGAAATTAGGTGTGTCATAGCTTCATCCCTTGTTTGCTGAAGCAACTGTTGAAATGGACGTTGCGAGAACAGAATGGAAAGGTGAAGGGTGGAATCATCAGCGTACGAGTGGATAGGGTTAGATGTACAGCATAGAGCGGCATTGATGAATAAAAGGAAGAGAGTTTGTGATAGGACAGAGCCCTGAGGAACACCACTGTTGATAGATCTAGGAGAATAACGATGGCCGTCTACAACAGCGGCTATAGAACGACCAGAAAGGAAGCTAGAGATGAAGGCGTAGATAGAAGGATAGAAACCGTAAGAGGGCAGTTTGGAAAATAAAGATTTATGCCAGACTCGATCGAAAGCCTTTGAGATGTCAAGTGCAATGGAAAACTCTCGCCATAGTCCCGAAAGGAGGATGACCAGGAGTCTGAAAGGTAGGTGAGAAGATCGCCAGTGGAGCGTCCCTGACGGAACCCATACTGACGATCAGAAAGAAGGTTGTGATAGGAAAGTTGCTTTAAAATTTTTCTGTTAAGAAGTGTCTTGAAAACTTTTGAGACACAGGATGTTAAAGCAATTGGACGATAGTTAGAGGGTTGGAAATGGTCACCCTTCTTTGGGACTGGCTGAATGAGAGCAAATTTCCAGCAGGAAGGAAAGGTACAAGTTGAAAGACAAGGGCGAAAGAGTTTACCTAGGCAGGGTGTAAGCACAGAAGCACAGTTCTTGAGGACAACAGGAGGGACTCCATCAGGCTCATATGTCTTGTTAGTATTTAGACCAGTGATGGCAGAAAATACATCAGCTGAAGAAATTTTAATGTCAGCCATGAGGAAGTCAGAATTGACGGAGGAACAGCACCGGAATTGTCTATGGTAGAATTGGATGAGAAAGTCTAAGTGAAGAGATCTGCTTTTTCAGTAGTAGGAATAGCTACAGAGCCATCAGGGTAGAAAAGTGAAGGGAAGGATGATGAGGTAAAGTTGTTAGAAAGGTTTTTGGCAAGGTGCCAGAAGGAGCAGGTAAAATTCGAGCTGGAGAGTTGACATATTTTTAGCAAAGCGAAGAATAGACTTAGCACGATTCTGGGCAGAAACATAAACAAGTGATTCAGGGGTGGGCTGGCTTTGCTACCTTTTATAGGCCCTCTCCTTGTTGCGGACAGCATTGGAACAAGCGTTATTAAACCAAGGCTTTCTTGCATTAGTTAAAGGGTATGAGAAAGGAATGTATGCTTCCATGCCCGAGAGACTAACTTCCGTAATGCGCAAAGCACACACAGATGGCTCTCGGCCATGGAAGCAATAATCATTCCAAGGAAAATCAAAGAAGTACTGCCTGAAGGCCCAACAATCCGCAGCTTCAAAGTGCCACAGACGAGACGACGTTTCTTTGCGGGGTCCACAAGCCGCACCGGAGCGATAGGACAGGTCAAGATAATAAGGTTGTGATCGGAGGAGCCCAAGGGAGAGGAAAGTTTAACAGCGTAAGCAGAAGGATTAGTTGTAAGGAAGAGGTCAAGTATGTTGGAGCTCTCTTCAAGGCAGTCAAGGACACAAGTGGGATGCTGTACAGGCTGCTCTAGGACATTAAGGATAAAAATGATGTAAGCTTGTTCACCAGGTGGATCAGTGAAAGGAGAGGAGAGCCAAAGATGGTGGTGAACATTGAAATCTCTAGAATGGAGATTTCCTAGAAAGGAGAGATGGATAGAATGTGTTCCGTCATAGAAGTAAGATAGTCGAAGAATTTTTCATAGTCAGTAGAATTAGGAGATAAGTAAACAGCGCAGATATATTTAGTCAGAGAATGACAAGAGAGCCGAAGCCAGAGAGTAGAGAATTCAGAAGAGTCAAGTTCAGGAACACGAGAGCAAGATAAGTCGTTGCGTACATATACACAACAGCCACCTTTGGCTTTGAAATGAGTATAGAGAAAGTAGGAGGAAACAGAAAAGGGTTTGCCGTCAGTTGCCTCAGACAGCTGAGTCTGTTAGGAAGAGGAGGTGAGGTTTAGAGGAGGAGAGGTGGTGTTCGACAGGGAGAAAGTTAAAGGCAAGGCCGCGAATGTTGCAGAAATGAAGTAGAAGCGAGTCAGACAGTGGTTCAAGGCATCTCTCTGAGTCGTCACCGGGAGAGGGGCAGATGGGGGCATTTATGGTCCCACCCCCTCCTGGGGACTCCGAGGCCTGGTTTAATGAAGCCAATTTTCATTTTTTAATCTTGAAGAGGAAGTGTAGTGTGTACTGTGCATGTAGTTTGGTGCTGACAGTTAGAGAAACTTGTATTGGTGAGCATGCTGGCCTACTCTCTATGTTACTGAAACACTGAAAAAGTTCAGCAGGAACTAGTTCCGAGGGCAGATGAAACGGGAGCTCCAGCTCTCCCTGTCATCAGCTTTCCATCCACCTTGGGAGTACAGCCCTGCTAGACTGGTGCTACAGTCTACTCCACGCAGCGTTGTAAATGATTTCCTGGTTTACAGGAAATCATTTGGATTGCCACTCAATGTAGAGTACCCTAAGAACCATACTTCAAACTATACAGTGATAATGCGCACATAGTTTTTGTATGTGAGATATTTTCATTAACTGGAGGAGTATATGACATAGTTTTTGAACAATTTCCCACCCCCTCATTCCTAACAAATGCTGGATCCACTCCTGAGGATTAAATTGGGAAAATATGGATTAAAAAGTTTGTGAATGCATACCGAGGGGTTTTCGCGACGACTGCTAAAGACCGGGGAGGGTTGAATATCGAAAGGAAAATTTTTTTTCCCCTTAATTCAATGTGTCCGACCCTGAGCACCGACCTGAAGGTTCCTTCTCTGATGGCAATTAATCCTGATGCGTGTCATGCTCCTTCAGAAGTCATGACTTGGGCGGTAATATCCACTTTCCACACTGAATACATGGGTATGGCTGCCTCAGTCAGGGCTGACGTGTTACGTTAGTGGGGGGTACTTTTATAACACGTCAGCTTGCCTTCTGTGATGTGATGAGGTATGCTGTAGATGTAGAAACAGCTCTAGAGGAAAATAGGAAAATGTGTGTGAGAAGGATGCAAGAAAGAAATTCAGGCAAAGGAAAGGTGGAACATAGTAAGAGCTAATATGCAAAGAGATTAGTGGAGAAAAATGAAAGAATTATGCCTTTAGACAAATGGTATTTATTGCGAAGTAGCAACAGTTCCGGCCGTCTTGAACACTGTGTAGCTCTAAAGTGTTCTAGTCCGGCTGAAACTGCTGTATCTTTCAGTTAGCAACACTTCTATGTGAAGGTATATCTGATCCATTTAAACAATTCACGGCACTGAAATTTATGGTCGTATGCTTAGGGAAAAAAAAGAGGAATCTGTGAGCTGCAATTGACAGCAATTGATTTGCTTAACGAAACTGTGGAATCTATGTTTCTGGGATGATATATTTGTGAAATCTTTAAATGCCAAAATTACTGGGAAAATTTGTGAAAATCCTTTTCAGACACAATTGATATTATAATTTACAATAAAATAACTTCCTGTATCGTCGCGCTTAACAAGCTCACCTGATGTCGCAATGGTGACTATGCATATCGGACAAATTGTGGAATCCACTTGTGGAGCACTCCGACCGCACAAATATGGAATGCCACTATCTTTGCTCAAGCATACGAACAACAGACAAAGCACATCAAAGAAGAAATAAAGGGCTGATAATATGTTGGGAAGAACGACTGCACAGTTCTCTAACAAAACAGTTTTCAAGATTCCAGTGAATGAAAGGATAAACAATGCCTGATTCTGCAGTTAGTAAATGTAACAAATGTATCAATCTCGAAGCTTCCAGGGGCCCGGCACACATGGGATGTAGTTTTAACACCTTTCGGTGCAATTACTCTTACTAGCAAAATCGAGCACAAAGAGAGTGCAACGCCTGCGCCCTATAATTGGTCTAAGGGCCGAAACTTTGTCCTTGCCCAGTGACCTTGCTCTCTGACTGATCGTCCTCAAAACTGAATTATATTTTCCAATCTGACTTTAGTTCCATTTAGTTTGTTTAAAATCAAATGAAAACGGTTTGATTTTATACTGTTCACACACATACACACACGCACACACACACATACACACACACACACACACACACACACACACACACAGATGGGACCGTTCTGTTTCCTTGTCCTAATCAACGACGCCCTCACAGACATCAACCTACAATGGAAATACGAGTGTGTTGACTATTCTACCATCACCATGATAGTCAGTAACACCAACCCGGACTCTGACTACCTCACTCTGCAGCAAAATCTTAACAACGTCATGGATTGGATGCAACAAAATGATGTCACCATCAATTACAAGACTCCCATCATGCAGTTTGACCAGGCCACTACGCCCACCCCATCCCCCTCCCTCAGTCTGAATGACCACATTCTTAAGCTGACGCAGACTACCAAGCTTTTCGGCATTTCTTTGGACAGCAAATTACGCTTGGACCAACACACAGATTCTATTCTTCAATCCGCCTCTTTCGGGCTCTGCAAGTTGCGATGGCTCAAGTATTTTGATCTTCTCACGGTGGAACTCTGCAACATCTACCGCTTTTTCATACTTTCAAAATTAACATACTCGTATATCACACCAGTATGGTCCCAAAGTTTCACTAAAACACAAAAGAAAATATTAGAATGTGTCCAGAAGTGTCTTGCAAAGACAATCCTTGGCCAGGCATATGTCAGCTATACAACAACAGTTCAAACTCTCAGCTTAGCAACCATCTCCGACATCCACCAAGCATACCTCTGCCAGTCTGCACTCAAACCCCTTTACCATCCGTGCCACCGCAACTTGATCCCTCCCCCGCCCCAGCACCACCTAACGCCAGCCGTGCCAGGAGCAAGTTACTATCAGTTAGTATAAGAACTGATCGTTATAAAAATAGCCCTATTCCTACCACTTTCCGAATTATCAACGTACACTAGCTAACAACGTCTCCACCAGCCAGTTTTGTTTTGTTTTTTGTTTTTTTTCTGTCAACACTGGGGTGACTCCAGCTAAAAACAATATGTTGTCGTCCACTTTTTGTTTATCTGATTGTAATAACATTGCGTAAAAGCCCTTGTCATATTTCAAATGTTCTAACTGCGACATCTGTGGCTGAACATTTACGTGGTGTTGTGTGCCATATTTGTGCTAAACACCAGTGTGTGTAAAAATATCAATAATATTTGATAGTTCTGGATTGTTTAAGTGAAAAGAAATACATGGACTATTGGTAAATAACATTTCTGATATACCTGGATATCACATAAAAGTAACCATAGTCCGCCTCCTATTAAAGTATATCCAACTGAATTTACTGGAACCGTGTTATAACCCCAGCCCAGTATGTGATTTTTCGGTATGCACATGAGTTTCAGAAATGCAGCCCAATTGCATACTTGGTCATGCATTTACAGCCGCGTTCATAAGTAGGGATACATATCTGCTCCTATTATCTACTGTACAGTCTACAATTGGTGAGACGTGGAACCGTTTCACTTACTGCCTGATGCACTGGTCATCAATGCACAGTAATTGAGGGAATTAGTCCCAAATCTTACCAGCAATGGTTACCATAGTACACTAAACGAGTAGACGTGATTATTCCTCCTGAACACGACTATACCTATACAACAGTCAGTTTTAAAAGAGAACAACAACAACAACAACAACAACAACAACAAACAGCCATTCAGGTACTCAATAATGAATTTAACTAGACTGAAAACACTAGAAATCAATTAAGTTTTTACATACCTCGTCAAACTATGAAGATGGAAAGTGAAACTAGCCTATTAAGTACTAAAATAGCCTTCTGTAGTTACCTCGTTTGTACCATGTTTTTCGCACTGAATTGCTGTGACACCACCTAACACTTCTTGGATTTTTTTTTGAAGCGTTGTTCCACCAGTTGTGTTTGACTCAATTACTGGAGACTTCTTCACTATTACAGGGAGGAGAGATTTTTCCCTCATTAGTGAAGACATGCCATGAAGTCTGTCACCATTACTGGTAAACAAAATTCAGCACCGTGATTGGCTATTTTGAAAACATTTGAACATCTGCTAATCTGGGTATGAACAGAGTTCAACTTAGTGAAATCAGACGAGACTCGATTCAGAATACAGCCAAGTCGGGTTGGTCGAGTTTGATTTGAATATGCCATGAGCATGGGCTTGGGACCATCCAAAGCCCAACATCCAAGTTCGACTTAATTCTTGTTCTTGCATCCAGGCCTAAATGTACATCATCGTCTTGGAAATAGTATTACCCCCCCCCAAATTAATTCCATTAATTACTTTTTCCCAACTCACCATAGTTAAGGAGCTGATTGTGTTCGGAAGTTTCCCAGTTAGCGGGAAATCAGTAACCACCTGAGGGGGAATAACTCCTGTTAAAGCCTTAGTGAGTTGCCAGTTAGTACAA
>JAGKTI010024417.1:0-14389 GCA_018397915.1 Birgus latro | reverse complement strand
GTGGGACTCGGCGAGTTAAACAAAAATCATGTGTTTTTAGTCAGAGGGAAGTTAAAAAAAGAAAATCCTTTGGCTCAGGGGTATTGAAGCCACGTAATATATGGATGTTTGAGATGGGTTGTAGGTAGAATAGTGTGTGTGTGTGTGTGTGTGTGTTTGTGTGTGTGTTTGTGTGTGTGTGTGTTTTGTGTGTGTGTATATGTATGTGTGTGTCTGTGTGTCTGTGTGTCTGTGCGTGTTGGATCTGGGAAAGGTACACATAGAATGACCTGACAATAATGTGGATGATTCTGACGGTGTCTGTTATATAAAAAGTTTGTCAGATTTGCAGTTGTCTTCATTCTCCCGTTCCCAGTCCCTATGAACTTATTTTTAAGCACAGTATTTCCAGGACTCCGGTTGATTCCCTGACCAGCCACCATGTTGTACAGACCTCTGGCCCGTCTTTGTCTCACGGTGGACTTAGTCTCCATTATAGAGGAGGATTTTTTGCGGTTTTGCCCCATTTTACCTGTTTTGGGACTTCTCTGTGTGTCTGACATCTGTGTGTGGTGTTTGTGTGTGTTTGAGTGTCCGTTGTGGGCAGGATGAAGGGATCCAGCATCCCTAGGCCCAGGGGTCTTCCCGTCCCCCGCTCCAACAGTCGAGGACCTCCCACTCACCTCCTGCTGCAGGCACTAAGCGGGAGCTGCGTCTCTCTGATGCTAGCTCCCACTCGTCGGTCCAAGAGGATTCTCATGCCTCTCATCCCCTGCCTAGACTTCCAGGAGTTGTTACTCACCCACATGGTCCTGCAACGAGCCGTTCTCCTAAGGACGCCCGTCTCCATGAGGCGATGGAGGAGGTTGCACCTGCCCCTCCCTCTTCCTCTTATAGCTATGGCACCACAGCTTCCTCCTGTGAAGGGAATGGCCCCGCCGCACGGCAATGCAACACGGCGACCCGTGCTCCTGGTCCTAAATCTTGCTCTAACACTGGCGTGCCTCTTCTGGCAGATCCAAGCATGTTAAAGCTGCTCGTATCCACGAGAGAATGGAAACCCCACCTGATGCTCCTGCTGTTACACAGAGCTCTCCTTCTCTTAGTGCTGCCCTTCCTGATGATGAGGGTTTTACCCTTGTGGCCCACAAAGGATCGAGGCTTCACCTGCTGCTTATCCATCTGTGTCAGTAGCCGTGCACCCTCTGCCTCGCTCCTCTTTCCCAGCACTCCGTGTGCCAGTTTAGGAATGGTATGCAATGAGCTACGATGCTGTGGCCGCCCTTGAGTGTCATCTGTCAGGGCTGCGATGCTCCAATCTCATCGGCAAGGACAGGAGTTCCGTCCTGGTGCCGAAGGACGAGGGTGCCTACGACCTCCTGAGGGCAGCAGCTCAAGATGAAGCCTCGCCCGTCACATTGACGACTTGGCAGAAGACTACAAAGGCCGTACTCATGGGTTATCCCACGAGGATGCCGGTGGAGATATTGCTCCAACACCCCCAGGTCGAGGTGGAGATCTGCTGCAAGAGAACGTGGACCAGGGAGGAGACTCGACAGATCTTCATCACCCTGCATGGTTCTATGATCCTAGTGATCGACCTTGGGAAATGGGGAGTGTATCACCTTCGCCCCTTCACCCAGGAGCCACTCCGCTGTTACCGATGTTAGCATTACGGGCACCACAGAGCCACTTGCAAACAGCCTGTAGTCTGTGAGATGTGCAGCAGCCCGCACGAAATGGAGAGGTGCTTGGCCAAATTCAAGGCAAAGGAGGCTGTCTCTGACCACTGCCCGAACTGCTCCTGGAAGCACCATGCGTGACACCCCAGCTGCCCTACCAGAGTGGCTCTCGTGGATCGTGGGTGAGAACGTCAAGTTGCTTGGGTGAGGGAGCAACAGGCAGTAAGCTCCAACCCAGCACCACCGGGTACGTTCATTTGGGGCCAGCAACATCGCCCAGCAGCGCCCGCTCCACCCACGCTGAATGAGGAAGACATCCCTCCTCTCCCACAGGCTCTCACTCATCACACAACAACTGCGGAGGTCCACCACCGTCCTACATCCCCATTTCAGCAGTCAGTCGACGAGTCCTCTCCATTCATGCCTCACAACCCAAGCTCTCCTCTAATCATCTTCACCAAAGATGAACTGAAAATGCTGGGAACAGAAATAGCAATAACCTTGGCTCAGATGCTGGAGACAGCCCTCGCCAGAATTTGAATATGACGCCTTTGGTGAAGGCAGTGGACGCCATCATCGACAAGTTGATGGAGGCGAAAAAACAACCGTGCTCCTCTCCCCCTTCACTTCACGCATCAGCTCCCATGCAGATAACTGTGGAAGAGCTACCACCTGCCCAGCTTCCTCAGACTTGTCCTCGCTCTTCGGGCGCCACTCCACCAAGGCTCACACCAGCCTCGGCGGCGATCGAGGTGGAATGCCAGGACCTCGGCCTCCCACAGGACAATGTTCAGCTTCCTCAGTGCCAGACTCTGCTGCAAGCCTCTGGGTCCTACAGAGGAACTGCTTAGGGGCATGGAGCAAGCTTGCCCACCTTCAGGAGGTGGCCATTAAGGAAGATATTCATATCTTCCTGCTTCAGGAGACGCTCCTTCCCCATAGCTCCACTTTTTGACTCGGGGGCTCCAGGGACTATTTTCTCTCCTGGATCCGGGGTAATATGCAGGGATTTGCTATTCTGGTAAGGGAACACATCCCCTGCTCTGAGTATGACCCTCCAATCCACTGCGGTGAGGGCGTTGAGGTACAGGGTGTCATCCTGCATCTCACCTCAACCTCCCTGTCGATTTTCAACATCTATAAGAGTCGGGGAGGGACCCTGGATTTTTAGGGGGGGAGGGGGAATTTAACGTCCACCATCCCGTCCTCTCCTCGCCCATCCTGACAAATGAAGCTGGTCGACATGTCGCCACGATCCTCGAGGAAACAGCGGGGGTGTCCCTCCTCAATGACTTATCTGAGCCTACCCATGTCAGCGGAGGTAGGCTTGACAACTCCTTTGTCTCTGCTCCTCTTCCCAGTGTGTCCGGGTGTTTTCTGCCCCCATACCTCACCAGTAGCCATTTCGCTCTGGTGATGGTACTCCTGGTGGCCCCACTTCTGCCTCTCTCACCACCCCCACCCCGCTGGGACTTTCGTCGGACACGCTGGCCTGAGTATGCAGAGGCAGTTGAGGTCGCCTTTCGTACTGTCGATCCCCTGTCTAACCTCGAGGACTATGCTGACCCATCTCGCCCACACTCTTCATTGTGCTGCTGCTGCCAGTATTTCCTTAACGAAGAGCCCCACAGTCCTCTTCAAAGATCATTGGATCTTTGATGAGAGGGTTTGAGAGCTCAACCATCGGCTCAACTCAGGACGTAAAACATACTGTCGAAGGCCCTCCTCACAAACTAGGAAATATCTGGCGGCAGTGGCGCGACATGTGTCTCAAGAAAAACGCTGCATTCGGGAGGAGGTATGGACAAAATGGTGCTGGTCACTAGATGCCCACTCCACCCTTAAAGCAATGTGAACCCGGATTAAATCAGTTTCCAGTCCCCTGCTTCCTAGAGCACCATCCCAACCCGATCTAGGTGGGGAAGCTGAAAGGATTGCGTCCCACTTTCCTGCCCACACAGCAATGAATGTATTGCCATAGTCTGTCAAGGATTTACAGGTGAGCCTTGTGGTCCCCCAGTTGGAAGCTACAGAGGCAGCTTGCTCCTGCCCAGATGTCGCTGACCATCACTCCACTAGTGAAGAACTCACCCAGGCACTACATAATAGGAAGGATACAGCTGCGGGAAGTGATGATGTTAGGTACTCTTTCCATGCCCGTACTGGCCCACGTGGGAAGGCCAATATCCTTGACCTATTCAGTCATTCTTGGGTGGAAGGTTGCCTCCCGAGATGATGGAAATCAGCCATCATTCACCCCATACCTAAGCCCTATGACCCAACCAACATGCGGCCAATTTCATTGCTCAGCTGCATAGCCAAGACTGCGGAACGGCTTGTCCTATCACGTCTACCCTGGAGATTAGACCCTCTCCATCCGCTTCTTTTTGCTTAACTCCCAGGCACATGTGCGACGCACTGTCTTGCTTCCTTTCTTGGAGAGCTTAGACAAGGTCATGGAATGGCTGATTTCCTCGATCTTCAGAAGGCCTTTGAGATCGCCAATCATGTTGCTGTGCTGGCGGCCCTAGCTGCTAAGGGGGTTGGAGGTAGACTCCTCTCGTCGGTGAAGGATTTCTTTAACCCACTGAGTCCCATCGACGTACGATGTACGTCGCTACTTTTTTCCGCGGACAGACCCAACGACGTACATCGTACGTCATACAATTGCAAGGCCCATTGTGTGCACATTTTTCAACATTCGCGGGTGATTTTTGGTAGGCATATGTGGGAGACCTTCCTCTACCTGCTGTCAAGTGGGGATACTGCCTGGCCCCTCCTAACCCCCCCTCTCCCCCCACACTGGGCAATTCACCTGTTAGCAGCAACCTAGCCAGTAAAGGTATATTGCCTCACGGTCTCTCTAATGACGAAATTCACGGTGAAAGTGATTCCTGAGGTGGAGGACAAAGAAACAAAGAAGCTAGAGGTAGAAACAAACAGAAGTGATGAGGTGGTAATGTTGTAAAGGAAGATACCATATACTGGGGTTTTGGGTAAGTGAGCAATGCTTATAAACGCCTATATTATTGTGTGAAAACAATTATAGACTTTTACTACACATAAATTCGTACCAAATAAATGAAATAAATACGTAATTTAAAGTGGCTTGAATTAGTCAACCCTTCCATAGTTCGTTTTCTTAGCCAGGCACCCTGAAAAAGAAGGAAAAAGTAAGGCTGAGTGACACCTGTATCAACATTTTTTTACCTCAGGATCGCGATTTCACTATGAGTTTTCGATGTTTCTCACCAAAAGCGAAGGTTTAAGCCAAAAACCAAAAAGTCGAAAATCGGTCGGGATCTGGGGATAGGCTTGGTAAAAAAATGGTCGGGACTCGGCGGGTTAACGGTCGATCAGCTCAAGACCACTTCCAAGGTCGGATTTTGGACTCTTATCCCCATGAGAATGGCACTCCTCAGGGCAGTGTGCTGAGCCTTCTTCTCTTTAATTTGCCTGTTGAGGGCCTGCTTAACACCAACTATGGCCGTTGTATTACACTACTTTGTTATGCAGACGACATGGCACTTGTTTTTTCACAAAGGGACAGTTATGCCCAGGCACCGGCTGCCCTCTCCCACTTATATGACTAGTGCTGTGACCTCTGGCTCAAGATCAACACTGAAAAGTCGAAATGTCTGCCTTTCGGTTTACATCCACCCGACCATTCTCTCCTTTTTGGGGGTCATCACATAGGTTTGGTTCACCATCACCAATACCTAGGTGTCTGGTTTGACAGCTGGTTGACATTTGGCCGCCGTGTCTGCTACTTACGGGAACGTGCGGCTACTCGCATTTCTGCCCTCAGAGCCCTCTGCAGTCGCACTCTTGGAGCCTCATACTGTGTCCTCAGGACATTCATGTGCATGCCATCCGCTCGATGGTTGATTATAGTGTGCTTCGCTTGCTTTGTATCTCACCCAAGCTTAGCAGTTCCCTTGAAGTTATCTAGATCACTGGTCCACGTGTCATGCTTGGGGCATCTCCATGGACCCGTCCCTTAAGTATCGGATATGGGCCCGCACAATGGCTGTCATTGCCCAGCTCTGCCGGCACCATCCCCACCTTCATGTGTCTACACTACACGAGCGTACTCTGAGTCAGTCCCCTAATCCATGTCCTGAGAGAGACTGGATTCTTTTAGCTACTGGTATCATTTGGCAGCTTGGTGCTTCTGACGCCATTATAGGTGGCCCAGATCTGAATTCTGGGTGTTCCTCTACATCTTCTTGGCTACCATCAGTCTTCCAGTATGTCTTGCCTTTGTTGGGAATGCCTAGGTCCTCTTTTCCTGCAGTACTACGCCAGGACGGTCTCCATCGCATGGCAGATCTACAAACACCAGACTGCAATCTGCTGTACTGACGGGTCGGTTGATGCTGATGGGAATGCGGGTAATGCAATGGTCTGTAGCACCCACGTAGAAACGTGGCGTGTATTATCTGCAGTCTCAGCTTATCAGACTGAGTTGGTAGTCAAACATGGAGCACTTCGACATGCTAATGAACACCTTTCTCAGTGTGCCATGATGCACACTGACTCCCTCTCCTCTCTTCATGGCACCGCTTCTGTGACAATGTGGATCTGCTTACGAGCATCATGGCTGTGGCAGACTCCATTCATAGGAGGGGTTGTGAAATCGTTCTTCACTGGCTACCTGGACATGTTGGCATTGCTGGCAATGAATGTGCTGATGCTGATGCTCACCACGCCGGCTTTCTTTCTGAGGTTACGTTTCACTTGGGGCACAGCCTTTCTCTCAACATGCGAAAGGTAACTACCACCATCAACCACCTGTCTCTTGAGGAGGATGAGTCACACATTTGGGAGGGCTCACACTCAGCACATTGGTGCGCAATGTCGACATCCTATACACCCCTCTCAGTTCCTCCAGGCACACCCAGTTATGTTATAGTACGTATTTGCCGCTTGCGATTAGGGTTTCCCTGTTACAGCCAGATGGCTGTTAGGGAACCTGCCCCATGCCCTCACTGCCTTGAAGTAAGTGATCAACCGTTGCTCCACTATGTTCTGAAGTGTCCTGCTACAACACAACTCCGTTCCAGTCTAGGCGGCCACGATGTCAACAGGGTGGACATGTTTCAGATGGCAAAAAGTGACACTGGGCAAACTCCAGCTGATTTGCTTTTGAGTATGGGCACTACCTACCCACCTCCTCGCTAGATAATAGCCCGCTGTCAACATGAACATTTAACGTGACGGGCTTTTTTTTTCTGCTCGTGCCCTCCCCACAACGGGGAGGCAAATCTCAACAAACTAACTAACTTTCAGTACTCTGAATCTGAACGAATATTGAAGCTGTTTTTCTTTTGCAAAATTTTCTATGAATGCAAAGGTTTTGCAGGCTCTCAGTTTTTTTTTAAATTCTTCCTACTTAACCCGCCGAGTCCCATCGACGTGCGATGTACGTCGCAACTTTTTTCCGCGGACAAACCCAACGATGTACACAGTATGTCACGCAATTGCAAAGCCCATTGTGTGCATTTTCAACATTCACGGGTGATTTTTGGTAGGCATATGTGGGAGACCTTCCTCTACCTGCAGTCAAGCGGGGATACTGCCTGGCCCCTCCTAACCCCCCTCCCACCCCCTCCCACCCAAGCTTGGCAATTCACCTGTTAGCAGTAAGCTGGCCAGTAAAGGTATGTTGCCTCACGGTCTCTCTAATGACGAAATTCACGGTGAAAGTGATTCCTGAGGTGGAAGACAAAGAAACAAAGAAGCTAGAGGTAGAAACACACAGAAGTGATGAGGTGGTAATGTCGTAAAGGAAGGTGCCATATACTGGGGTTTTGGGTAAGTGAACAATGCTTATAATCGCCTATATTATTGTCTATAAATACGTAATTTAAAGTGGCTTGAATTAGACAACCCTTCCATAGTTCGTGTTCTTAGCCAGGTACCCTGAAAAAGAAGGAAAACGTAAGGTTGAGTGACACCTGTATCAACATTTTTTACCTCAGGATCACGATTTCATTATGAATTTTCGATGTTTCTCACCAAAAGCGAAGGTTTCAGCCGAAAAACAAAAAGTCGAAAATCGTTCGAGATCTGGGGGTAGGCTGGGTAAAAAAACGGTCGGGACTCGGCGGGTTAAATAAGAATTATATATATGGAGTTCAAAGCAGATATTCATATTTTTCCAACGCTTATATGGTAATTTTTTAGCTGTGTAAATGGATGATTTATTAAGAGAAAAATTCCGTTCATAAATATCTCCAGCAATTCAATCAGGCAGAGGTCATCAATTAAGTTTGCACTAGCTAATGTCTGACACTAATCATTAAAAAGATAATGGAGAAAGAGTCTAACCCGTATTATTTTAAAGGGTTTCTACAGAGCTATACAAAGGCAGCTGGAGGTACCTATCAATAATAATAATAATAATAATTAATAATAATAATAATAATAATAATAATAATAATAATAATAAAATAATTAGAATAGTCATAAGAATAATAACAAAATTAAAACAACTCGTAGTGAAAACATTAATCCTTCCAGTGTCTCATGTTCATTTTTATTTATCCAGAAACTAGCATGCAAATGGAGAGGATCGTGGCAGCAGCAGTTGCTCTTTGGTTATTTGTTGTCATGGCAGCGTTCAAGACTGCGGATGGTGATCAGATGCATCCAGGTTAGCATAAGAACACATTCCAGTACATAAGACTAGTTTTTTTTTTTTTAAATTAATTCCAACATCAGTAAACTCGTAAAAATTTACTTCACTTTCGGCTAAACTGTCATGCCTGGTAATGCATATAACGTGGCAATAAAAAACAACTGCAATTCATTTTCGGCTACATTCTCAGGAACGGCATCGAATATTGCATGACAATGTTACACTAAGTTCGTGTTTTCAAACTGGCGTGAATACTTTACCTGAAAAACGTTACCCACATATTTATATTGTCATTATGATGAAGATACACAAGTTTCTGCCTGATTTTATCCCTTTTAAGGTAGACGGCGAAGTAGGTTCGTAACTGTTAAACACTATGTCAGAAGTTTTTCATGTTCAACCCTAATTCAAGGCTCCAACATGCTTGCATGCGTCGGCCTTAGTCAACTAATGGCCGCTTCCATGCTTAGATATCTCTGGCAGCGTCCCTATTCAGTCTTCTATTCCTGTTGTCACAGTCACTTCATCCCAGGTCTTATTCAGTCTATCTCTCACAACATCTCTCACAACCCTACCCCGAACGTTAACACATCTCACTTTCCCTACTCAACTGTCTTCCCCCATCCTCTCTCATGGCCAAACCATCTCAATCTACCTCCACTCATCACAACATTAGTACACTCCAGTCCAGTCGTTCCTCTTAACTCTTCCATAGTAAACCTGGCCCCCACAGGTCTTGCATTCAAGGACGTGTTATACATCCACCTAATCATTGTTATTTCCGTAACTTTGAGCCTGGGAATATCCTTTTTCTTTACTGCCCAGGTCTTACTACCCATAAGCCATTACACTCCTAACGCATGCCACAAACAAAGATCCTTTAGCAGAGAGGGAGATCTCTCACACTGTCAGGAGAGGCAATAGCTCCCAAAATTTCTTCCACATACTCTTCACTCTAGCAACAGAGCTAGCTCCTGTCCTACCTCCAGCACATATGTCTCCCAAATAACAAAAGTCTTCCATATACTTTTGAGACTCACCAGCATGATCAATCCTTTCACACCTGACAATCTCCACTTGCTCTCCCTGACAGACCGCACACATGAAATCAGCATTATCTCGCTGTCTACCACTAATACCACCACATCTCTTATGCACCCACTTATCACAATTAGTGCACGAGATGGAATTACTTCCCACGTCCATGTGGCAAACCGCACAAAGCCATCCCTCCCCCAACTTATCTGACAGTACTGCCACAACACCTAGATAACATCACCTTTACTACCGGCATCAATAAAGTTGGAGGAGGTTATGTATTCTTCTACGTTTTCTGTCTGTCTGTCTGTCTGTTTGTCCAGGTGATATCTCCAAAAGTTCTCAATGAATTTCAACGAAATTTTGTTGAAGGGTGGGCCATGGGCAAATAATGAATCTGCAAAATTTTTGGGCGGAACCAGATCCGGGTTCCATCTTCACGGATCTGGATTCTTTTTAATAGCAATGGCATTGGCTGAGATATGCACTCTCTTAATGTTTTCTAGTTTTATCTGCATTTACTTTCAAGCCCATGTGTCCCATACTATCTCTGCACTTCCTAAATCTTCCTTCCGTCTCCCTTTCATTCTCTGCAATCAACACAAAATCATCAGCATACCACATCTCCCACGGAAGCCTATTTATGAAGTAGCGTGAAAGGGCCTCAATCACCGTGATAAACAACAACGGGCTCAACACTGACCCAAGATGTACACCAACATCCACGGAAACTCATCACTCAAATCTTCATTCTCTCTTACCTGGCTGCTAGCACCCGCATACAGGCTATTACCACTCTAACCAGCTACTCATCGATCACAAGCTTTTTCATTGTCCACTTCACCACCTCCCTACGGACTCTGTCAAAGGCCTTCTGGAAATCAACAAAAACAAAGGACAGAGCCCTTTTCTTTCCTATATATTTTTGTTGAAGCTATCGAACAATGAATATGACTTTAGTGGTCCCTTTTTCATGGCAAAAATCCAAACTGCATCCCATCACTATTCACACTTTCTCTAATCATACTTTCTAGAGCTCTCTCCATTACCTTTATTATCTGTTACCAAAGTTTTATGCCTCCATAGTTTCCTCTTTCCAGGGCATTATCCTTCCCCTTGTACACATTTACAGTCACACTCTTCAGCCTATCATCTGGGAGAACACCAGTAATATTTAATCGTATATATTAAGTTTATAACTAACCTCACTCCTATACCTCCTGAGGCCTTAAGCATTTCAGTATTTAACTCAGACACACCAGCCGCCTTCCCCACCTGCATCCTTCTTATTGCCCAGCTCACAGTAGAAGCATCAATCAGTCAATGACCAAGGGACAACCACTGGATCTGCTGACTCTAAACCTTCCCTATTCCAGTCAAACTCCTCATTGAACGGTTATAAAGCTTTCTCCAGACATCTTTATTGTCCCTCCTGTTCATCATTACCTTTCCTTCATTTTTCAGACACTGCTTACCTATGATATCCCTGTTTTCCCTCTTCATCTGATTTGCCACTGTAAATATAATCTTCCTTCCCACACTAATTAAGTTATCCATTAAAAATCTCTGACACTCAGATTTTTTTCTAGCCCTACGATTGGCTGCCAAGTACTCTTCTTTGTTACCATGCCTTTTCCATTCCCAGAAAAGCCCTCTTTTTTTTCCTTAACTGCTGCTTCTACCTCATCCCACCACCAGATTACATTACGTCTTGGGGGGGAGGGAAGGCCTTGTCCATCCACACACTAAAGTAGTACCTCTATGAATAACTCTCAATAAATGATTATAGTTTTTTTTTTTCCACCGTTACATACTGGCTGCAGAGAACAATGATATTCTTGCCATTGCTGACCTATAACACGTATAGTCTGAAGTTTTCTTAGTAACAGAACATTAAGTGACAAATAAATATAAACTATAATTGTGAACACCATGAGAGTGAAATATGGCCTCTAATTAAAGATACTGACGAACCCTTAGATATTAATGAATATGTTATTCATAGTTTGTGTGAGTCATTTTTTTTTATTATTAACTGTCATTGCTAGTCATTATATCATTGAGACAGAACCACAGATTGAACACAGGTGGAAATTAAATCACAACAGAAGAGGAAATACAGCAGATATTTTTTTTTTCCAAACTTCAAGGCCAAAGAAATTTTACCAGTGTTTTAGTTATAACTTTTTGTTGTGGACATGTAGTGAAACATCTCTTTCAGAAGTTGGGGAATCACTTCACCAAGCGATGGTGCCACAGGCCTGAAAACTGGTAAATGTTTCATCAGTTTCAGAAAGGGTAGTAAAGTTTAAACTTGAAAGCACAAACCATGTGGTTTCACGTTAGTTGTATGAAAAATGCTTAGTCCATTATTGAAAGATACAAGGATGTTACATCGAGAACCCCTGAGACTAATTAAGGGTAACCAACGTAGCCTCAGAAGGGGAAATAATGTCTGAGTGATCTGCCTGAATATCTCTTGTTCATAATAATTGATAATTAAGTTTCCAAGATATTTGATAAGGTATTAAAAAATAACGGGCTGAGGAATGAGCTTGGAAACTACCGTTAAATTAAATAACTGGCTAACAAACAGGCTAACGGAAAGGAGACTGAAGAGCGGTTTGATGTTTTATCTTCCCCCTTGATGACCTTCAGCAGTGGGGTTCCATAGGGCTCAGGCTTTAATTCAGTTATATATTATTTGAATAGAGGAAGTGACACAGGCTTCCGATTAAGCAATACAGTATCCAAATTTGCATATTATGGTAAACTGGAGATGCAGTTCTAAGATGACGGCATATTAATGATAAATTGATAATAAAAAGAAATGTGTGGTTATCTAAATAGCAATCACTATTTAACATGAGTGTTAAATCTTACATGCAGGAAGACTTGAAAATATTTCTGAATATGCGATGATGTTAAAAACACAGCATAAATGTGCATTCCCACCCTCAGCAGGAGAGTGAAACCGAGAGGGTCACAGTAAATGCACATAATACCACAGTTATCCCAAAGAAATATATCTGTACTAATATCATGGTTAGCTCTATAACTGTCGTCTGTAAGACTTTTCCTTAGACATCATTGTCACCATCATCTCTCTGGGGCCAAGCTATGCCTCGCCAACAATAGTGAGTTGTAGACTAGGAAACACAAACCCACACACACACACACACACACACACAAGAGAAAGATATTTGTGGAGTGCTAAATAAGAATTTCCAATAAGTTTTTACAGAAGAAAATAATTTTGAGAGGGATGATACGGAACATGCATGCCCAAACATATTACCAGCTATACAAATAGAAGAAAAAAACAGGAAGAGCTAAGTAAATTAGACAAAGGAAAAGCAAATATTCCAGGCAAAATTTCAAGTTGGGTGCTACATGAATGTCCAAAGGAGTTAAGTAGATCATTATCGTTAAAATTCAAGGAATCCTTGGGTCAAGGTAAACTACCAGATATTTGGAAGAAAGCAAACATTGTCCCCTTATTCAAGAAAAGGAATAGGCAAAATCCACTCAACTACCGACCAGTATCACTAACCAGTGTTGTAAGTAAGATACTGGAAAAGCTAATAAGAAAAAGTTTGGGTAAACCATCTAGAAGAACACAATATGATAACAGAAAGGCAATTTGGTTTCAGGAAGGAAAAATCATGTGTTAATAATTTATTAAGCTACTATGACAGAGATGCCGAAACACAACAGAAAAGAGAAAGATGGGTGGACACTGGACAGTATCTAACTAGATTTCAAGAAAGCATTTGACAGAGTACCGCACCAAAGACTTTTATGGAAACTGTACTATCAAGGAGGAATCCGAGGCAAACTGTACTGTTGGATGCAAGATTTTCTCAGAAAAAGGGAAATGAAAACAGTACTAAAGGGAAATTACTCATCATGGAGGGAAGTGACTGGCGGAGTTCCACAGGGCTCAGTGCTGGCACAAATTATGTTTTTAGTGTATGTAAATGACATAGGTAATAATATTGGAAATGAAATCTATCTAAATATGTTTGCCAATGATGCAAAAATACAAAGGAGAATTACTTACGTCGACTCTTCTAAAGAAGAATTAAATAAACTTCATGAATGGAGTAATACATGGGAAATGGAATTCAATGTGGACAAGTGTCATGTAATTAAGTTTGGGAAAAGTGGGAAAAGACCAGACTGGGATTATAAATTATGAAGTAAAACCCTAAAGACATCAGAAAAAGAGGACTTAGATGTGATTATCAATAACATACTAACTCCGGCTGACCACATAAATGAAAAGGTACGGAACATGCTGGATTGCAAATATGAGAATAGCATGCACATACATTAACAAAGACATGCTGAGGAAGCTAATAACATCTTTCATCTGACCAACCCTAGAGTATGCATCAGTAGTCTGGAATCCTCATCTCAAAAAACACATAAATAAGATTGAAAAAGTTCAAAGGGCTGCTACAAGATGGGTACCAAGCTTAATGGATCTAAGGTATGAAGAAAGATTAGAAAAATTGAATCTGCCAACACTACAGGAGAGAAGAAAAAGAGGAGACATTATTATGCTATATAAATGCATATCAGGGAAAGGGAAAATAGACATAAATGAATATATAATCTATGGGGAAATATCAACAAGAGGACACGGCAAAAAACTGCATAAAAAGAGAGGTAATAAAGACGTAAGGAAATTTAGTTTCCCAAATAAGGCAACTGATCAGTGAAATGTACTACAGAATGAAACAGTGTGTGTCAAAACAATACATAAATTTAAGATGTTTGATAAAAATGGTTTAAGACAAGGGACAATACGAGCTTGACTCATTCCTGTAAAGATACAATTAGGTAAGAACAATCAGGTAAGAACACAATTTATGTCAATATGAGATTCATGTTTCAGAAAACATAAAATGGTAATATATCGGTAAAGAAACAGTTTTTCCTCTATAAACAAGGTTAATCAGACAAGTTTTAGAATTCGCACTTAATAACCGAAATGGTCTATTCAGAATTTGTTCAAGTACAGATTACTCAATTAATTCCT
>JAGKTI010024416.1:0-14389 GCA_018397915.1 Birgus latro | reverse complement strand
TCGAGCTTCTGAAATCCTGGCTCCACTTCAAAGCCTATATGCAATTTTTTTTCCCCTTTATGATTGCCCTTTGCATACACCTACCATATAACTAAATCCTATTAATCCAATGACAATTTTCATTATATTCTTACTATTGACTTTATTCAACTTTAGACTTTTCAAACTGGAGAGGTTAGAAGCAACTAGCTTCCATAACCCCTTCACTACAGGAAGTCTCCCCAAGGAAAAATAAAATCGTCAAGAGGTAGAGCAAGAACAAATCACTAAAACATGCCACTAGAATGAAGGAGTTAATTTCCAATATCTTTCCAAGGACACCACCAAATATTTTACCTGTATCTTACAACACATAAAATGCAACTCAATTTTGGCAGCCATGTTTCAGGAAAATGTTTTAAATGCAGCACTAAATTGTCCTAAAACTGCCATCTCTTTCTGTCTTTTTACTCTAACTAGGCCTATAACTGTCAACTCTTTCTACTGTCTTTTTACTCTTATTCATTCATTCATTATCCAATCCTATGCTATGTCGCACCACAGAGAAGCGTAGGAGCCCGGGGCTAGGCAAGCTGGTCAGGACATTTAAGATGAGAGTGACCAGCCTCAACCTGGCCTAAAACTGCCATCTCTCTACCTTGAATACTAAGTTGCAACAATAGATTATGATGACTGTCACAAAACAGTGCAAACAAATGTAGCGCCACTGTACTGTTTTACTCTGCCACTGAGCTATGTGAAAATGACAAATACCCAGACCAAGTTCAGGTAAAAGGTAAAAGGACTACTAGTGAGGTGAAGATGGGCAGTAGGTGAATGGTGGTAACCCTAATACACCTACCAAACACATTAGCTTATTGTAGGTGGGCAGTAGGTGAATGGTGGTAACACGAATAAACCTACCATGCACATTAGCTTATTGCAGGTGGGCAGTAAGTGAATGCTGGCAACCCTAATACAAATACCACACACATTAGCTTACTGTGGTCTTTAGACATTTTAACACTGACCAGAAAAGCCATGCACAATGGTAAACAAATGGAATAATTTGCCTGGCTTCTCACTTCTACAACACATTCAAAGGCAGGTAAGATTAAATACAGTACTAATGACTACTAATCAGTATACTGTGAATCCCACTTTCCCCCTGCACAATGTATGGGCCCCAAGGCTATGTTATTATGTTGCAGATCCTATGGCCACCTCTTGGACTTAAAGCGTTGTGCACAGGCCACACCACAACCTAATCTCAGAGCTCTACCTTAATGCCACCATATATCCTACATTAACCGATCACTCTAAATTAGTCTAAGAAACTGTCTTGTAGGAGAGTGAGTTCATCCTAATATCAGAGCTCTACCTTCATGCCACCATACAGTACATCCTATATTTACTGATCACTCTAAATTAGTCTCAGAAACTGTCTTGTAGGGAGGCAGTCCATCCTAATCTCAGAGCTCTACCTTCAAGCCACCATAAATCCTATATTTACTGATCACTCTAAATCAGTCTCGGAAACTGTCATGCAGGGGAGGTGTTTGGAGTTCCGTTTACCGACAAAGCAGCACTGAACCAACCCTGTAACTCAAAGCCTATCCTTGATCCTCACCTTAAGCATATATGGCACGATATCACTGGCTGGTTTATTTTTAGTTTTATTTATTTGTTTTATTTTTTTGAGTGGGTACCCTTTATATGCCAGAAAAAAAACAGCAACCATTTTACAACTGAAATTTTTAACTTACTGCGAAGACCATATGATTTTATTTAGCTTAGAAGTGACCTCTCATTCCCAGTGTTAAAAGACCTTCAATAAGCTCAATGGACATCAGAACTTTACTAATTCATTCTTGCTACCACCATTCTTCATCAGTTATACAATATCTCTAGTACTCTATAAGTTAGTTTCTCTCAGTCGTGCTCTCACCACACGATTTTACTCCTCTGAGAGATTTTTCCAACTGGAGGGATTTGGCGTAGACTTGACTCCTTCTCTACTAGCCTGTACTCATTTTACTCCGATGTGGCTAAAACTGCCATCACTTCATGCTGAAAGCTAAGCTGTAACAAGAGATTAACACTTCAATATGGCACCAACAGGAGATTAACACTAGAATATGGCACCAGTCACAAAGAAAATGCTATGGAAAGATGTAGCTTAACAGTAGAATATAGCACCAGTCACAAAGAAAATGCTATGAAAAGATGTAAATTAACACTAGAATATAGGCACCAGTCACAAAGAAAATGCTATGGAAAGATGCAGATTAACACTAGAATATAGCACCAGTCACAAAGAAAATGCTATGAAAAGAAGTAAATCAACACTAGAATATAGCACCAGTCACAAAGAAAATGCTATGAAAAGATGTAAATCAACACTAGAATATAGCACCAGTCACAAAGCAAATGCTATGGATAGATGCAGATTAACACTGGAATATAGCACCAGTCACAAAGAAAATGCTATGGAAAGATGCAGATCAACACTGGAATATGGCACCAAAGAAAATGCTATGGCAAGATGCAGGGCTCCAGTATTGTTTTATAATTCCATTGAGCTACATCACATAAGCTTAAAAAAATTTAAAAAATAAAAAAGTGAAAAGCTTAACGGAAGGTCTGCTAAACTGAATAAGACAACCCTAACTGCAGGAAAAAATAAATAAAAAATAAAATAAATAATAAAGAGCTGGACGTTTGTGATGAATGGCTGAATGTTTTAAGTAGTTCTTTCAATGAATAACCTAAAAACAGTTTATCCAACATATATTTACATTTGACTGCTTCTATATCCTGTCCACCTCATTTATACAGTGTGGTTGATGATGATGATGATTGCTGATGATGACTGACTGACTGATTGATTGACCAATGGATGATGATGCTGAAAATATGATTGATGATGACTGACTGATTGATGGATGATGATATGACTGATGATGATCGATGATGAAAGATTGACTGGTTGATGGATGGATGGTTGGATGGACTGATGATGATGATATCCACCTGCTTCATCTGCTCTGTTAAACCACTCTCATCAAAATCTGACCAACCTATTTTTCAGACTGTAAGAATGACTCTCCTCTCATTCACTTGTATTAAGCACCCATACCAAGCTATAACAAAAACACATGTGAATGGCAGTAATTGAAGCCAGCAAAGCACCATTACCCAACAAAAGTGCTTCCTAAATTATCCTAAAGGGCTGGCATTGGATATCCTGGGTAAGACAGAGCTGCCACTACCAACAAATTATCATATCACTGAGGAATGGTGGCACTGGATAACCTAACAGTGTTGCCCCTTCCAAGAGACTGTAATGTCACAGAGGAATGGCACTGGATACCTGGCTGGAATTATGATTTCAAGAATGAATAAAAAAATCAGTGACATGAAAACCACCACCCTTCTTCAGGAATAATAAAAATAATAATAATAATAATAATGTGAATTCCAAGCCGCGGCTGAAAAAGACCTCATTGTAACATCTGAATTACCTCATCCTCATTTGCCTTTACAACTGTAGGAAAGCTTATATGCTGGCACAATCACAGGGTGTGCACCTGACCTGAGTACTGTAATATTATATGCTGGCTCATACACTGGGTACATATCTGGCTTGAGAAGAATATTATCCTTTATGCTGACACATACACTAGATATGTAACTGGCTTGGGAGGAATGTGATGTACTGTTATAATATCTTGTTCTAACACCTAAGCTACTTCATCCATAACTGCCTCTCTGAATGTGGGGAAGACTACATGCAGGAACATATACAGACTAAACACCTCACTCAAACATATCTGCTCTTTTGCCCTCAACTGTCAAACTCAGCTGCTAAATGCAAGCTCAAACAATGAATGTGTACCTGGTTTCATAGAAATGTGATGGCTAATAATGTCTGTTTTACTTCCACATTCCAAAAGTTGATCTTTCATGTTAGGATGCTGAGTAATCTTAACATAGGGCACTATTAAATCTCATATCAGTGGATGCTATTACTGACCTGGAACTTGAACATATAAAATAATAAAACCTCTGGGTAACTTACTGGACCTTTATATAAAAAAATATGACACTCCCTAAAAAACACCCATTCTTAAATGTGACTACACCACCAATTTAGTTATGAGCTGAACACTAACACCAGTGACTTTAAACTGTGCTTTAATCTTTTGGCCTTTGTGATGGATGGATGTACTACTGGCAAGTTAACTCCCTAACATCCCTTCTTTGTGAATACAACCTCATGGACCTTTGCATAAAAAAATAAGCAACCCCCTAAACAAGAATGCTTCTTTTTCTTTAATGTGACTGGACCAACAGTTTTGTTATGAACAAGTACATCTGTCAGACCAATAACCATAACTGTGCTGAGGGTCGACTCAAGTGACGAGCCCTTTCATACACACGCGCACACAGTTCCATTCAAGCATTCAACACCTGTACCCTCACTTGCATCTGGCAAAAGGACTGGAACCCTTGTTAGTTCCTGTGTTGTCACTGGCCACCTGACAACACAGCCAAAACCAAGGTCCAATCTGCACCCCATTTCCTCCAATATCACTGAGCCAACCCATCAGCACAGTCTACACCAGGTCCATCCCACACCCCTTTCACCAAGGATGTCACCGAACCTACCACACCATGTTCCAACTAGTGTCCCCTGCACTGCAGTGTCACTGATTCTACCACTTGATAAAAGCCTGTATGTTTGGTTCCAATTAAATGCTGAACAATTTGATCTGCATGGCTGTGGCAACCACAATGTACACATATAGTACAGCTTCCTGCCACTCATTTCCTTGAATTCCATCAAAAAATGTACACTGAGCCTACAAAACCAAGCTCTACCTATGTCTCCTGCACTCCTGTCACCAAGCCTACCATATGATAACACCTGTCTACCTGCCTATCTGACCCCACCCTTCAACAGGGCCCAAACCAACGTTCAATCCTAGTTCCCCTTTACTAAGAATGTCACCGAGTCAGACACCTGATTGCCCTGCATGTCTACCTGCCAATCTGCTGTCCTGATTGCCATTCTACCTACCTGTTTGCCATTCTACTGTACCTGCATCTCTGCTGTCCTGCTTGGCATCGTTCCAGCCTACTGTCCTTCCTACCTGTCTCCTGTCCAGCCTGCCTATCTGCCATCCTCCCTCCTTTTCTGCTATCCTGCCTATCTGCCATCAAGCTGTCCTCCCTGCCTGCCTGCCTACTGATCTGCCATCCAGCCTGCCTAGTATGTTGCCTCCCTTTCTGCAATCCTGCCTGCCTGTCTCCCTTTCTGCAATCCTGCCTGCCAGTCTGCCTGCTTGACTCCCCCCTCCCTACTTGAGGTGTGTTGTCTTTGGGAGGGCAACATTTAAGCTGGGGTGTACAGATCTACCTGCACCTTCTGAAGGGGAAAAACACTGGTTAGTTTTCTACATATTTTTTTTCCCCCCCACACACAATATAGACATTATACACACCACCTCTCATAGGGAAGTTAGTTCAACTAATGTAGTGCTACACTGGGTACTGGAGCTGCAGTATCATCATCATCAATCTGACGACGACAATGATGACTGATGGATGACGATGATGATGATGATTGATGGATGATGATGATGATAATGATGATTGATGGATGATGATGATTGATGGATGATGCTAATGATGATGATGATTGATGGATGATGATGATAATTGATGGATGGATGGATGATGACTGATGGATGATGATGATGATGATATGCTGATGATGATGACTTGAACCCCTACAATTTCAAAGCCTTAACTCCTAGTCTATAATCATTGTCACGTGGTAGCAAGAGCCACAGGGCACATAGGCTCACTCACCCTCTGATCCCACCCATGAGGGTCCCTTTGTGAAACCATTCAGACAGCAACTCTTCCCCTCCAAGTATCTCTTGACAGAAACAATGAACCTGCTCCAGCCATGAGTAAAGCCTGAGATGATATGATGGTAATGGTCACGATGATGATGATGATAAGGAATCTGTCACTGAATTACTAACTTCAGGTACAGCTATTAAACCATCACTGTATCACTGCGAGTGGTGCACTTGAACATTTTTTCAGTCCAACACCCGATTTTCTTCAACTAAGGTCACTCACGGCACATCAAAGGATTCAAAACATATCTAAAGGAACCATTTCTCAGTTATCTGTAAACCTCATAATTCTCTTTAGGCTAACACCAGATTATTTGACTACCAAGAAAAATCTACCAGTCAATGGGTAACAATCTTGTATCTTCAGTTTTTACATGAAAGGAATGAACAATGCAACAAAGTATACCAAATCCCCATTTCTGGACCACACTTTTTTTGCATATTCTTAAGTAAATCATTTCTGGCTGGTAGTTTTTTTAATTACATAATTTCACCAAGGTAAGTAGACTGGAAAAAGTCTATATCCTTCCCACGGCACTTCTTTCTGGCTAACATATTCTTGGTGTTAATAAGATTGTACTACAGCTCTACATCCTTTCCACAGCACTTCTTTCTGTCCTGCATCATATTTTACCATACACTTCTTGATACAGATCAGCATTTAAGATGCAGAGATGGCATTACTGGGCCAAGTTAAAAATGACCAAAATACCTGTATAAAAATTAACTACCCAGAAAACAGACCACTCCTAATGCCAGGATGACATGGGACACTATCAAGCAATTCTTCTTCCAAAATTGCTGTTTTCTTTGACATATGAACATTTGAAAGTTTTCAGGGGCAATTATTGTTACCTGGGAAAGATTCTCAGATGATCATGTCCAACTAAACACAAAGACTTCCAGCAATAATTGGGGTCAAATCAATGTTCATGTTGCTGTCAATTACTCATACTGAAATGTTCAATTTTGTGCATAAGCATTTCATAATATATTACTCTTATGGATATAATATTCAGATAATTTTACAAGCACTGGGGTATTATAAACTGGATTTTGGTCTGACCAGCTTTTGTTTACATCTACATCCACCACTTACTAAAGGTCACAGATTTCCTCACATTTGTATCTTGCTAGTCAATTTGAGAAAAGACACTTGACAAATGAAGATACTGGGGTCTACTGAGCCATATTCAATGCCTCATTGTTTCTGACTCCAAATTAAGTTCTCTGACCAGTATATAATACATGCTTCCACTCCCCCTTCCAGAAAGCTCCTTGTGAACCAACAAAAATTTCCGAAGTTAGCAGTAATTTACTTCTGTGTAAAGCTGCCGTCACACGTGCACAAAACTGGCTAACATGCGATCCAGTTTTGTGAGGCAAAACGGCTAGCAAAGTCGAGTTGTCGTCACACACGCTTGTGTCTTGCGAGCCAAAACGGGTAACAGTGTCGGCTGCCTTGGTGCCCCGTGGACATTTGTAAACAAACAACCACGGAGTACCCACTCCCTTTTCCTCAGTTTCTGTAACCGCTTCACGTACTTTAGCAACTCCAGAGCCACAATGCAGTCTACTAGTGTTTTCCTTGCTGCAGGATCCATATCGAAATCTGATTTCTACTTGTTGTTTGGAGACAAAGCAGATGGCCTCCGCGCTTGGTCACCCGAGTGTCCGAATATTTATTTCTGGTTACAAGAAAAAAGTAAAAGTGAATAAAAACCACAAGAATTAAATTGTATTTACTTAACAAATTTAGTTTAAGTTTCCTTCTATGAATAACTGAATATTTTCTCACCGATTACAAAATTAACATAGGCTCATTTGAGTTCCAATCCCACCAACAAGCTGTGAGCAAGAATTGTTATCCACTTCGCCTTGCAAGCGAAATCTCGCTCACCATGAGTCAGTTTGGCTAGCGGCTAGCAAAACTGGCTCGCATGTTAGCCAGTTTTGTGCACGTGTGACTGCAGCTTAAGCAGCAACATAGCAGCATCTTCAATGGCATTTCTCGTCACTGTTACGCGTTGGTCAGTAAAATTACAAAAGACGACGACTATCATTCAACTCAATTCATATAACTACCTTTCAGACTCCTGGTCATCCTCCTTTCGGGACTTTGGTGAAAGCTTTGCCACTGCACTTGACATCTCAAAGGCTTTCAATCGAGTCTGGCATAAATCTTTAATTTCCAAACTGCCCGGTTTCTATCCTCCTATCTGTGCCTTCATCTCTAGCTTCCTTTCTGGTCATTCTATAGCTGCTGTTGTAGACGGCCATTGTTCTTCTCCTAGATCTGTCAACAGTGGTGTTCCTCAGGGCTCTGTCCTATCACCAACTTTCTTCCTTTTATTCATCAATGACCTTCCAAGCTGTACATCTAACCCTATCCACTCATATGCTGATATTTCCACTCAGTTTCTGCAACGTCCATCTCAGCAGTTACTTCAACAAAAAAGGGATGAGGCTATGGCACACCTAATGCCTGACTTGGCTCGTATCTCTGATTCGGGTAAAAATAATCTTGTTATTTTTAATGCCTCAAAAACTCAAGTTCTTACACTTATCAACCCGACACAATCTTCCTCAGGATTACCCATTAATGTTTAATAATGTCCAGCTCAGTCCTGCATCATCCTTGAACATGCTTGGGGTTTCATTCTCTCGGGATTTGTCTTGGAAAGAACATATTACATTTCTTGTGAAATCTGCTTCCAAGAGATTAGGTGTGCTAAGCCGATTCCGAACTTTCTTTACCCCTGCACAGTTGTTGACCTTGTACACGGGTTTTATTCGCCCGTGTATGGAGTACAACTCTCATGTGTGGGGAGGCTCCCCACATGCAGCTCTTCTCAATAGGGTGGAGTGAAAGGCTTTTCATCTCATTAGCTCTCCTCCTCTTACTGATTCCCTTCAACCTTTGTCTCTTTGCCGCACTGTTGCATCTTTATCTCTCTTCTATCGCTACTTCAACTGTCACTGTTTCTCTGAACTGTCTGCATCCCTCCACCTCTACGACAGGCACGTAGTACCCGTCTAGCAACAAACTCTCATCCCTTTTCTGTCCAACTTTCTAATGCAAGAGTTAACCATTACTTCCAGTCCTTCATTTAAGCAACTGGTCAACTCTGGAACTGTCTTCCTCTGTCTGTATTTCCTACTTTCTATGATCTCCAGTCTTTCAAATGCAGTGTGTCCAGGCATCTCGAAATGAACGGATCTTGAATCTGGCTCTCTTTTGTATTGTTTTTGCTTTTTCTTGGAAGGAACAGTATGCAGGCCCATGGCCTTTGGTTCCTTCTCCCTTACATTTAAAAAAAAAAAAAAAAAAAAAAAAAAAAAAAAAAAAAAAAAAAAAAAAGGCGACACACCTGTTTCGACTATATTTTTCCCTTTTCCAGATCATTTCAATCAGCACAGGAGCAGTCTCTTGATAGTGATGTCAATGAAGGCTAAATCCCCTAAACTAAGAAAGACAGCGCCCAGATTTAAGTGGATTAAGTGGCAATGATAGAACTGTAGACAAATGTAACCCATATGAGAGTCTTCAAAATCTAGTTAACACTAAAAATACATCACTGCCACCTGACTGAAAGAAGTACTGCACAGACAATCCTGCTGCTTTCTACTTACGAGACACACAAACACATGACTTAACAGTGCCTTACATTCCATAATACCATACCCATCCAAGCACTATTCACGCCCAATATTGTTTTACCATGTTCATCAAACAAGGCAGCATCTGTAAACTGCAAATTCTAGTTAAAACATTCCCCATTATGCACAGCACAGGATTATTCTGACTTGTAATCATCACCAGCACCACCACCACCACCACCACCATCATACTGTACCCACCACAACCAACAGAATCAACAACACCAGCACCTTCATCACTAACACCACCACCACCAACACCATCACCACTGTTATCAAAATCATAACGATAACCACCATGATCACCACCATCATCAATATCCCAATCCTAATTCCCACCAATTGATATGGTAAGAAAGAATCCAGAAATACAGTAAAAAAAAATTGTCATGTCTATCCAGGATGAACTCTGGGATTGAACAAGTGGAAATACAGACGGACAGATGCCTTTAATATGCTCTATTTTTATTATTATTATTATTATTCCATCCATCATCCAATCCTACGTTGCCCCATGAGGAGCGTAAGGACCTGGGGCTAGGCAAGTTGGTCCTGACATTTAAGATGAGAGTGACCAGCCTCACTCATCCCTGAGTGGCATTACGTGAGCAATAAACACCAACCACCCCTTTGATATAAACCTTCACCGGCTCAATCCGACTGGAGCACTGCAATTACCCACTAAACCATCAGGCGCCATAATTTGGTTATATGGTTACCACCCAGCGTGGTAAATGGTTTCCTGGTGTGCAGGAAACCATTTGGCTTGTCACTCAGTGTAGAGTCACCCACAGGCAGAAGGAACAGGAAAGAATGAAGGAACGAAAGACAGAAGAGGGAGTGTAAAGTCACCCGTAGCCAGAAGGACGAGGAAAGAATGAAGTAAAGAAAGATAGAAAAGGAGAGGAAAGGGCAGACACCCGAGAGCAGCACTACAGTGAGTGAGTGGATGGTGAGCGCCCCAACCTACCACATATTATTATCATTAATAACCAGACTACTGAGCTCACAATAACAAGGCTCCAATAGGAATGGCCAAGACGACTAGTTTATGATTATAGGAAATTTGCTAAACTATTAGTAAGGAAGTGTGGTCTAATAATAAGATGAATATGTTAACAATGCATCAAATCCTATTCCAAATAAGACAATCCTCAAGAAATCTTAGTACCAGGTAAAATGGTAGAAGTAGGTGAATCGGCAAAAATATCATGAAGTGCACTGTTACCGAGCCTTAAATATAATAAATCCTTTACTGGAATAATTTCTGTTTCATTCTGGTTACCTCTGAATGATTTGACTCACCTCCAGAAGGGTCTAAGTGGCTCAAGAGATTTAAACACTACTAACTAGCTGAAAAGGATGACAATTTCTCTCCTGTACCCTTGCCACGACCTATCAATTATATTCAAACCAAGATGGACATTTAGTTTTGATGGGGTTAACCCTTTTGCTGCTGTGGATGCACCTGGATACTGTATTTTGTTCAGGCTAATTCAGACCAATTTACTCAACTGAGGTAACATCCAGCAGTCCAAAGGCTGAGCCAGTTTCAACCCCCTGCTTTATATTGGAATTCCTCTCAGTTCAATAAAATTTTATTGGCATGAGCAAAATAACAATGCATCCACAGCAGGCAAAAGAGTTAACCCCGGCTTCCTCCAGTCAACTTCTCCTCCCCCCCCCCAAGAGGAGAAGTAATTTGCCTGGAGGAAACTATTACTTCATCTATATATATATTATGATATTCAACCCCAGAGTTCATCCTGGAAGATTATGACTTAACACCTCCATGGTTGCATTAACAATGAGGTCAGCACATGCATTCTGGTTGCGTAGGTCGATCAAATCCGGAAATAAAACACCACATTTTTCATAGCCAAATGTAGTGAAAGTGACAATATTCTTCAGAATGCCTACAGTCAGCCAATAAAATAGGATGTTGTGTATGTCAATTTCTCCCAACCTACACAAACAACCTGTCAGGCAATGTTGATTCCAGTCTCATTGTGAAATATACCTTTGGTCATGACCCTACCCCAGTGTCCTATATTCACAAGGGGTGGGCAGACAAGAAATGGCTCAATGACCTCTTGCAAGATACCTACTCAAACACCGTCCTCTTCCGATGTCAACTCTCATTAACCACACTTCAATACAAGATGCTGACCTTAACAAGACATTTCTATTATAACACAAGACAATACATTATCTTATCCATTCAATCTCTATACTGTGCACAATTACGCAATGCTTCATACCTGATGCACATACTGCTTGTTCCGTTCATAATTATCTTTTCTCTGATTCATGTCCTTTAGTCATCATTCTCCATTGGCAACACCCATCTTCATAATCCTTTTCCTATCACATCAACACTGCTGAAGTTCATAAGAAAACAGAAAACAATACACACAATACCAAAGAACAAAACACAAAAAGTAGGATACAATAATCTGAAAATGGAAATAACACAAAATTCCATCTATAACATAATGGCATGAACAAAACACATACTGAAATGCAAACAAAACAAGATGACTGAAACAAGAAAGTACAGCACTGAAGGAACATATCAACAGTAGAGAAGAAAAGAGGAGAAAAATCCTCTGGTGACAAATTTGCAGCACAACACAAAGGAAACAGACAACACAAACAGACAACACAAACAGAAACACAGACAAGTCGACCACACCAACACCTGAACACATCCCAGTCATACCCAAAACCAACACAGGACAGGAGAACTTATGGCTCGTTGGTCCTTCCACACAGCAGCACCACAAAGCACAGGAGAGTGATGAACACTGCCGCAGGGTGGTCCTTTCCTCTCTGTCATCCATTCCTCTCTCACTCACTGGTCCAGAACATCATCTGCAATTATGATCTAGGTTCAGCACAGGACATCAGTAAGATTGATTACACAAATATAAATGTTTCCAAGACCTAAATCATTTGCACTCTACATACAGACAACATTTATCATCCTAAATCAATTTCTAATTTTCATACACAGTGAAGTCCTGAACAAAACCTTCTGATATTTTTTGCTGAATGAACTATCCATAAACAATAAAATAGGTCACAAGTACAACCTACAGTATCCCCCCTCCACTACAATTTTCCCAACTGAGGTATGGGGCTGTCTGCAACACCAGGGTTAGGTGGTGGTGTTCTCCAGGATTAAGTGGTGGGGTTACTAAATTAACACTAAGGGTCATTCACATCAATACAAAGGGACATTTTCACAACTGTCCATAACCTTTCGGGCATAAGCCAATAGCAATGTTGCAGTTCATGGTTGCTCCACATGGCTTTTGGGATCTTACGAACATGGGGGCATCTTCCTGTGCTGATGTGGTTGGGCTGGAAGTTCTGGTCTACCAAAACATTAATGTAGTAAACTGTTGGTGAGAAAGGACACCTCATCCTGGATCAATGAGAATGTTTAGAAATTCCCCTGAAAAATCCACCTAAACCATCTTCATCTAAATTATTCAGGAGTGAAGAGATCCATCTAGAGGAAGCAAAAATAAAGAACAAAAAAAAAGTCCTTGGAATGAGAGGAGATACCTCGCCATGTGCTTCCTGGTTAACATGTTATGGATGCTGAATATTGCAGGAAAGGTAGCTATAAGTAAACAATATAGAGAAGCAACAAATATACAATAATGTCTTGTGGGTCTAATATATAATACAGTCTTGTGCATTAAGTGATGAACTAGTCTGGTTAAAAAGAGATTACAATAAATGCAGTGCACCCTCTAAAATTTGAAGAGCTTGTGTCCACATACTATTCAAATTTTTGCAAATTCCAAACTTTAGAAATGCAGTCCTGAATGAAGACCTCCAATGGATGGCTGGGGAAGGGGGCTGTTAACACAAAAATGTGTTGAACTGCATGGGCTGCTGGGGACTGCATTGGGGACAACTGTGAAAACACTCCTAATACACTGATGGGAGTTTCCAGGTCATCAACTACTTATCTAATAACCAATATAGTTAGTATTCTCTCTGCCCTATCTATGCTGCAAATATTTCTCTGAAGCTTTTATGACTAAATATATGATAATACACACAGGAAAAGTATATACTGTACAATAAAGTATATACCAGTATAGACAGTCTTCCCTGTCCCCTATCTAAATTATCATCTTTCCAGTTCATCTTCCCTCTATTTATAACTGCCTAATTAAACCATGCAGGGAATACAATATATGTGTAGTAGTCTCTCTCCTCATCTAAATTACCTGTAGTTTTTCTAACTGGATATATGGGAATAAACAGATGTTAAGCATTAAAATGGCTGGAAGAAATTCTTTTCCACAGGAAAGGGAAGCTTTACACTTTATCTATGCAAAGCTTGATGCTGTACTGCAGTGAAAAATGGCCAGCATGAGGAAAATATTTGGGTATTTGAGAGTAATGGAGAGAACGTTGAGACAAATGTGTAACGTCAGAGTCAACAAGTGACATGGAAACTGATGAAGATTGACCACAGCATTAGTGTGGGAAGATGCACAGATAGGCTACGGCAGTTTGGACATGTGTGACACAACATAAGGAGATTACTGAAGATGCTGAGCACTGACAGTGTTAATGGGGTGAGGAGCATAGGAAGGCTATGGTAGTTGGAACATGTGGAGTGAATGTGTAGGAATAAGTGGGTGAAGTGCTGTATATGTACACACCTTAATGTGGATGGGATGGCCACTGGTAGTGTTAGTGTGGATGGGACAGCCACTGCTGGCACACCAACTAACTTTACAAAGGACTTAACAGTTTGGGGACTTGGCCAGCAAGTTGTAAGAGGAGAC
>JAGKTI010024415.1:0-14390 GCA_018397915.1 Birgus latro | reverse complement strand
CTCCTTTTTTGAACATACTACGATAAAGTGCAACTATTTAGCTTTAAAATGACACCAGAACCAACATTCTAGCATGAAAAGTCTATATACCCATAGGGAACAAAGAAAAACATCGCACGATGAAAATAAGGGCCAGCTTGCGAGTGGCTGACTCTACCACAGACATAATGCATCCAGGCCAGAAATCTCATAGGGTTAAGGTGATGGGGAGGGTGGGTGTGGGAGGAGGCAGAGTGTGGGTGGTGGAGTGGGGTGTGGGGGTGGCAGTAAGGGTGGTGGAGTGGGGTGTGGGCGGGGCAGGCAGTGGGGTGGGACTTAAGATATGGCAGGCTGGGTGACATCATAGTTGGCCGTGGTTGACTGCATAGGTACTCCACCACTGGCCACATCTACAGCTGACTTCTCTTCCTCAGCCTCCTTCAGGGCATCCTCATAGTCCAGTGTCGAGATAGAGCCAGAACCTCCCATGCCAGTCTGAGGACAGAGGGAATGTGTAAATAGGGTAATAATCAACAAGGTAAAGGTACTGCCATTAAGAAAATAAAATAAAAAGTACTCCTGTGCCTCAAATATACTTCATGCCTTGTGGAAGAATGAGTTCCATTTTGTCATCATCATGACCCTATCCTAGAGTCCACTAAATACCTAGGCTAGACAGAATCCAAAAACTGGAGAAAAGCAGAAATTAATAACAGAACGACCTGTTATCATAAAGGCAGAATAAGCACAAAAAATGATCGACACTTTTCACTCAGATTGCTAGGTGGTATCCACTCACTAAGGCTGCTGGCTTCTCCCACTTTTATTCTTTTCTTGTATCTGCCTTCCTCTCTTCCTATTTCTCCCATCCTTCCCATCAATTTTTACTACTATCCTTACTGTTTCAAGTAGCTCGGAAAGGCAGCTTAAAACACTGGATGGTCACCACATAACCAAATAATGAGGTTATGTGAAGCCTACTATGGTGCCCTGCTGACTGGGTGAAGATGCAAATGTTGCATCCAACTAGGAACCCAATCTCCACACACACTCACTGTGGCAAAGCACTGTCTACCACAATAGAACACAGCATCACTGCATGAGATAGCCCTGCAGAGGCTATCATTTTCCTGCAGTTAATGGGTCTGCTCAGCCAGACAGACAATGGTTATCACTACCACCACCACCAAATTAACCCTTTGAGATTCCGATGATGATTTTGATTGTCATTTCATATCCAACCTCAGAGATTTCGATGACGCTTTTAATCGTCACTTTAACCCTATCAGGTTTCTGGGCCAGGCAGATTATGTCTGTGCTGGAGTCAGCCACTCTCACACTGACCCACATCTTCGTAGTGCAATATTTTTATTTGATCGCTCTGTGCAAATACACTTTTCATGATAGAATGTTGGTTTCGGTTTCAATTCAAAGTTGAATAGTTGTACTTTATCGCTGTATGTTCAAAAAAGGAGAACAAAGAAAATCAAATGTCCAAATGGCAAGTTGAAGTTAGGCAAAATCCAAAAATTGTATACCTTGCTGTTGAAAAATATTCGACAAATAAATAAATAATAATAATAATAATAAAAGATATGTAGATCTGGTTTAAACCATAGAAAACTACAATAAATTACCTTTACAATGATATATAGATTATGGTAATTTTTGCATTTTATTGTGCTGTAAAGCAAAGAGATGCAACTATTTTATTTTAGTCTCGGCCGCATATTCATTTTGCAATCTTTTTCTTTGATCGGTCAGTGTAAATACACTTTTTATTGTGGTATTATTTTGAAGCTGAATAGTTGTAGTTTATCATAGTACAGTATGTTTAAAAAAGGAAAACAAAGAAAATAAATAGTCAAGCTGAAGTTTAGCAAAAACCAAAAATAGTATACCTTGCTGTAAAAAAATATTCACCGAGAAAAACGTGATAAAGAAACAAAGCTATGAGTCAGACCAGCTGTGCAGTACCAGCCATGCATAGAGCAACCATTCTGTGATGTTACGCTCGAACCTCTTGGTTATGACAAGTAAATGCAATTTATGGTGAATATTTTACAAAAGTTTCTTAAAATGATGATTAAAAGCATCATCAGAATCTCTGAGATTGGATTTGAAATGACAATCAAAATCGTGATCAGAATCTCAAAGGGTTAAGAAACTTTTGTAAAATATTCACCATAAATCACATTTATATGTCATAAGAGAGAGACTTGGGCGTGACGTCACGGAATGGTTGCTCTATGCATGGTGGGTACTGCACAGCTGGTCTGACTCATATCTTTGTTTCTTTATCACTTTATTCTTGAATACTGTATTTTTCTACAGCAAGGTAAAAAAAAAAAAAATTGGCCTTTGCCTAAACTTCAACTCATCACTTTGACTTTTCATTTTCTTTGTTTTCCTTTTCTGAACATACTACAATAAAGTACAACTATTCAGCTTCAATATAACACCACAACCAGTATCCTATCATAAAAAGTGTATTTGCACTGACCGATCAAAGAAAAAGATTGCAAAGTGAATATGTGGCCAAGACTAAAACAAAATTGTTGAATCTCTTTCCTTTTGCTTTACAGTGGGGCCCCTTGGATAGCAACCTTATTAGTCCACCAAAATGGCCGCTATCCATGAAATCGCTACCAGAGGGGCAAACTTCTTACCTAAAAAAATTAATGCAGTCATGGCGCGGGATTCACTAACACTGATACTACGCCAAGTGCGTACGCTCGCCACTAGTGTCTCCTTACACCCTCCAGCTCTGCCCACGCTAGATGATATTCACAAAGCAGAGTGTAAGCTCAGCTGATCAGCAGTAAGGGCGAAAGTTTGAATGCGCATGCGCCATAATCTGGCCAATCACGCGGTTTCTACTTGACGTCATGAGTTAGAACTGACCATTCATCGCGAATCTAGTGATGACGTCACGAGCGAAACGCGCTTTGAAAACATTGTACATACTCACGATCTACCTACACAATCGCGCTACACCAACATGGAGAGGAAAGTTATTTATCACCGGAGGAAGGACAACTTCACCCCTGAAGGGTGTGATATACTCGTTAGTGCGGTAGCTAGCAGAAGAAAAATTATTATGGAGAAGTTATCTTCCAGGGTTAGTGCACAGCAAAAGAGAGCCGCGTGGGAAGCAATAACCACTGCGGTGAACAGCGTGGCTCCCTGTGTTAGAAATGTAGAAGAGGTCAAAAAAAGATTAAGCGACTTGAAAATGCAGTTGAAGAGGAAGGAAGCAGAGAGAAGGCGCTCAGCAGCTCAGACTGGTAAGTTAATACAGCAGACAAAACCGTCATTATCCCCGAGCATGCACATAACTGTCCTATGTTACATAATTTACAAGTACATCCACAATGGCACCAAAAAATTAATAAATCTAGTCATTGTAGATCTTGCTGTGTTCATGTTTAACAGTGTTCATTATTTGAATGTAGGAAAAAATGGCACATTCTTCAGGCTAGGAAAAAATGACACATTTTGAGAATTTATTCATACACTTTAACCTCAGAGTTTACATATTTCTTATTACCTTACCTAACATAACCCAACCCAACCTAACCTAACCTACTTATCCTAACAACCTAACTTAAACCTAACCTAACCCAACCCACTCTAAGTCAACCTGACCTAACTTAATGTAGCCCAGCCCAGCCTAACCTAACCTAATCATTTTAATGTGCCATTTTTTTCCCCCTACACAAGAACATGTTAAGTTAAAGGCCCAGGGTGCTTTGTGGGTGTGCTTGTAAATACATTATATACCATAAAACATGCATGGATATTGTATTGTGCATTGCATTATAATTTTGAAAATTGATAAAGGGTCTAAGTACATTAGATGCAGTGCACATATTTTTATATATACTATACTGAATTATAGGAAAGTTAGGTTTAAGTAGGCAGCATCTTTAGTGCATAACTATTTTTTAAGAGACAATGAATGGAGGAAGGAAAAATAAAAGGTCCATTTTGATCTGTTGCAAATTGAATGTTTCTGGAAAGCAACTCCAAGGTAGTGAATTCCAGAGTGTAACTTAGTAGTTCTGGGGATAAAATAATTTTGATAATTTGAAGTTCTACATAGTGGTGGTGAGAGTGTAAAATTATGGGCATTCTCACTTCTCAGCCCTAGTACTGCAGGGAAACATGCAAAAAGGTGGTACAATGAAGTAAGTTCCTCGGAACATTTGCCGTAATATTATCTGTAAAGTAAAGCAAGGGATCCAACATTTCTTCACATGAACAATGGAGGAAGGTCCTGCGTGACTGTAGGGTTGTTGATTAATCTGGTAGCTTTGTTTTGAATTTTGTCCAAATGCCTCATTGCCACCACTCCACAAGGGTGAGCAATATTCCATCTGAGAATGCACATGCCGTTTATATGCTATAGTGACCAACTGCTCATGTGTGAAGAATTTTGAAACTCGTTACAGTAGCCCCAGTTTTTTTGAAGCAGCCTTAGCAATGGATCTGACATGAGATGTCCAACTTAGGTTGGATGTAAGTGTTACTCCAAGGATATCAATACTAGAGAAGACAGGGATATTTACATTATTAAAAATTATAAGGGTGTCACTACATGTGTAAAACATGCAGCATTGTTAGCAAAAACAGTTTTTTTTCCTTAAGTTTAGGGAAGGGACTGCAATTACAGTACCATGCAGTATACTTTAGTGTCAGTGTATCCTGCTTTTGGTTTTGAAATTTTATGGTGCCCTTTCAGTGATGAAAAAATGAAATAATTTCCTGTACATCTAATGCTGGTGCTTATTATTTTAGGTGGAGGGCCACCGGACTGTAAGGAGCGCACACCACTGGAGGAAACCTTGCTCTCCCTCATTGGCGACAAAGCCATTGAGGGCCAGCCGTTGCCAGAGACTGACCCATCTCATTCAGCTACCCTGCCTGTTGCTGCAGCTACCTTTCCCTCCACTGCTCAGCCTGCTGCTTTCACCCCATTTAATCTGCCTCACACATCTGCCTCTCAGCCAGCACCAGTGACTCCCGCAGCCTTTCCTGTTCCTAGAACTCCACCCCGTCATGTCAAACAATGTCTCTTGGCTGCATATCCACCACATGCAGCTACAGCATCAAACAATTCAAGCCTGCCTGATGATATCCTTGTTGGAGGTAAGACTAGTTCAGTGTTGTGGTGATGATTACTGGGCAATCAATACATATAATTCCTTCCTCCTAATGCACTGCAGCATTTATAGCCGGTGAATCACATAACCATATAACCAAACCATACGTGCCCCCTACGTGTCAACAAGTGGGTCGGTGGAAGGTTAGTGCCCCTCCCTGTAAAACAAATAACTCAAAGTCAAATGGCCACCCCTTATGGGATTGTGGCGTCTGGCAATAAATAGATAGATAGATAGAATCACATGCCTTGCTTTAAGGTTGATGTTCAGTACAGAGCCGTACTATTTATTACTTATTAGGTTTGAAATGTTGGAATGGCTCTAATGAATGAGGGTGGGATGTGGGAGCTTGTGGTGTCAGCTGATGATATTGTATTGCTGAGACTAATGGCATAATAGGCTTACTGCAAAACCTTTACTGGACTGGGAGAAGAAGAGGCAGGATAGTAAAAGGTATACTGTGTGTGTATATATATATATATATACTGTATATATATATATAGCAACAAGTTAGTGCCTGGGTTGGGGTTTAGGTTTAGTGAATGGAAATGTCAGCACTGAAGTGTTTTAAGGGAGGTCAGTCAGATGTTGAGCGGCTGGCATGAAGACTTGTGTGCGGCATCCCGTTCTAGGAAATTTACACCTTTTGTTTCATACATTAAGCATGTCTTTTTATTTCAGGTGTAACAGAGGACACACCTTTTGAGGATGTGAGTGCACGGCCTACACCTAGGAAGAGGAGGCGTCGTTCACTTAGTTGTAGTGTGGCTGTGAACAGTGACTCCTCCAAGCAGATTATCCGCCAGCAAGAAGAAATGCTGACTGCAGTACGAGGGATGGAGGCAGGCATAAATAAGTTAAATACAACCATGTCCTCCATTGATCATTCTTTTAAGAGTTTAGTCAAAATTTTAACCAGAATGGCACCCGAATAGCCTTTGACAATGGTTAGGTTAGGTTAGGAAGGCCAAGAGTGGGTCCCCACAAAGCAGCTTTGCAGGAAAGCCTGGGTAACTTATGCCACTCCCAGGTTCTTTGGCCTTTATTATTTAGTACTATCTGTACTATGGGTAGCCAGTATAAAACTGTGACGGTGTATTGAATGCAATGCAGATAACTGTGATAGGTGTGAAACTGTGATAATGCAGTGAAGTCAGCACAGTAAATAACTGTGATAATGCAATGAAGTCAGTGCAATAAATAACTGTGATGGGATTGAAACTTAAGTAAAAATTTTTTCTTACTACACTTTTACTTCATTTATAAAGTATTGATAGTAGTTAAACTATACAGTAGTGTACTAAATGGTTTGGTTATGTGTCGAGGATGGGAGAGAATAATAGGGTGCAAAGAGAAGGAATATAGCCAGTTTAAAACTGTGATAATGCAGGTAATTTTTTTTTTCGATGTTGAATGACTCCTCTGTAAAACCAAATCCTTCAAGCCAGTATTATAAAGACTGATAATGCGGGTAATTATTTTTTTCCCCCTCTGTAAAACCTAATCCTTCAAGCCAGTATTATGAAGACTGATAATGCAGTGAAAGTGCAATAAATAACTGTGATAGGTATTTTTCTTATTACGATACTTGTATTTTGTATACAAAATAAAAGAAACTATACAAACCTTATTTTATCATATCCATGTGAAATTAGTTAAGAGGCTGGGTGCTTTACTTGTATTAAGGCCATATGGAAGTGACAAATAACATACTGTAAATCTTACTGTATGTTAAAGTTCTAATGACGAGAGGGAGGGTTCATACAAATAGTCTGGCTTATCTCTGACAAGAGAGGGAGGGTTCATCCGAACAGTCTGTTTTATCTCTGGCAAAGAAGTGGTTGCAAGAAATTTTGGGAGGATGGGACTGGTTTCGTATCAAACACAGGTTTGTCTTTTTACCAGGACATTTCATGAAATACTAAAACACTCCTCAAAGTTCCCGTTATTCACTTCTTGTCAAGGAACTCCTTGACATCATTGTAATTTCTTGTGCTTTGGATGACTTCTAACCATTCACGCCAGTCTTGCAAAGGCTTTGCAAGAAGCTTATTAGACAGGTTAAAATGCATTTTTAAATTATAAAAAAGTTATATTGCAGCTGGCCTACAGTTAACACCAAGGAGGATTTTACATAATCCCATACTCCACAAGAAAGTTGAGCTCCCTCCCATCTCCAGGGAGGAGTTGTTTGGGTTATGGACCCATTTGCACCACAAATGTGGTGGGTGCTGGGGTTTCAATATCTCTACACCTCATCCCTTTTAGATGTTTGTTTAACCAGCCTAATGGGCTTACTGTAAAGCTTTAACAAGACTGGAAGAAGAGAATGGGGTAAGAGAAAAGGGAAAAAAGTACACAGCAGGGAAGAAGAACCTTCCCCATTTATCTGGCCTTGGGACTGGCACCAAGGTAGAGGGGGCCCGTCTCAGGTGTGACATTGTATCATCTCATTGTAGCCTAGCCAAAATTTATCACCTTGTGGGAGAATAACTGATCATGCAATGAAATCAGTGGAAATACATAAATTTACTGGGTATTATCAAATGGATTTAAACCAAGTACAGCATTTTTCTTGTTGTTTATTACTTTACATATATAATATACATACTTAACACAAAACACTGTCTCCTGTGCTTGCGAGCACTGTGCCCCCAAAGACGAGCAGGCACAATCTCTAGCGTTCCCCAAGCTGTCTGGCTGAACAGTCCCAGGGAGTTCAAGAAGACAACTGTGGGGATTGGGCCTTCCCACAAAGCAGTTACCTGGGAAAGCACCAGCCCCGGCTTCGGGCGACTGAAGCCACTCCCAGGTTCACAGACCCCAAAAGGGGGCCAGGTAAGTGTGTGGCAGTTTGGCCCCCAGGTTGTCGCCTCTCCCTTGTCGACAACTGCAGGGGGTGGACCCAGGAATGTAAATGCTGTCATGCCACGGCCTCTTCACTAAGTTCATACCAACAGAATAAAAAATCTGGTGGTGGTGTTCCACAAGCTGTCTGGCCAAACAGCACCTTGAAAGAGTAACATCAACTACTGCACTCTTTATGAAAAGTATGACCGTACAACCTGCAGCCACTTTTCTGCTCCCATGTTGCCTCTTTGAACTGGTGGAGGTTCTACTTCAGGGACAGGCAAATCATTTTGAAGGTCTTCCTCAATGGGTATATTTCTGCTGATGCATCGATTGTGGAGGAAAACACAGGCATAAATAATTTTGCCACACTTAAGGGGATCGTACTGCAGTGCACCACCAGATTTGTGCAGACATCGGAACCTTGACTTAAGTATCCCAAATGTCTGCTCCACCACAACCCGAGTCTTGCTATGGGCCCTATTGTATCAGTCTTCTGCTGCAGATGTTGGGTTAGAGAAGGGAGTTAGCAGGCACTTCTGTAAGGGGTACCCACTATCTCCTGAAATATATATATATATATATATATATATATATATGCTCAGCAGTCTGTTGGTGATGCTGATTAAATATATAAAATTAAACAAGTTTATGCTGAAAAGCAGTTCTGAATACTGTATATCTTGTTTGCTGTGCAAGTTGCACCCTCCTGCTACTGGTAGCACACCCAGCACTGATGCACTGGGGAAAACTTCGGGACACCACAGAAACTGGCTACAGAGATCAGGAGCAATGGCAAAGTGTAGTCACACTGAAGTTAAATAATAACACAGGAAGATTCGCACCTACATTGTTTGTTTAAGTTTTGCAAATAGTGAAATTCCACTCGATCAACACATTTTTTTCCTTCCCATATTAAACATTACTTACCCAGTAAGTAGGACTCCCCAAAGTCACCTCTGATGAGCCTGTTGTGAAGCTCTGAATTTCTATAGATGAAACTGTCGTGGGATGACCCCGGATATCTTGCCAGACAATGTGTGATCTCGTACTGACTATTGCACACCATCTGAACATTAAGTGAATGGTAGTTCTTACGGTTAATATACACAGCCTCATCTTCATGTGGTGCTTTTATAGCTATATGGGTACAATCTATAGCACCTATAATATGAGGGAAGTTAGCAAGTACATAAAAACCGTGTTTGACTGCATTCCTTTCACGATCAGTCACAGGCATCCTTATGTCTCTGATTGCTTTCAGAAATAATATTTCAGTCACCTTGCTCACGACTCTGCTTGTGCTTGCTTGACTTAACCCTGTCGTATCACCAACCACAGACTGGAAGCTACCACTTGCAAAGAACCTTAGGGCAGCTAATACTTGAGTATGTACCGGGAGTGCTCTCGATCTATTTGTTGGTCTCTCTAACCCTTCCCTCAGTTCATCGCAAATCTGAAGTATTTCATTGCGTGGGAATCTATAATATCTTAGCAAATGATGATCATTCACTGCCAGTGGGTCTAGAAGATCTCTTAAGATACAAGGCACTCGAGGCACTACTGCCCTGCGACGTCTTCCACGTGCTTCTTCCGCCTGTGCCACTGCTACGAATAATAATTCCATCTTGCTGAGTTGCTGGGTAAATGGAGGTAGATGCAGAACAATATTGTCACGTGCCTCTTACTTCAAAACCCGCGTGAGGTGTGCGATAAATGCGTTTCGGTGATACGGTAGTTTCGGATGTAAGCGTGGTTCTTCATGGATGAATAAGTATTTTAGTGGATATGTGTATCAGTAAGTAGTATTGTGATAAGTTAAGTATCTGATAAGCATCTCTAATAAATAGGATACTTTTCCTCAAGATTGAGTGTGCTTGAACCGAGGTACTTATGCTACCGGTATGGAGATCCTTTTGTTTTGGGGCCATCGATATGCCATATCTATTCTTGCATTTTTTTACTTTTTCGAGAATAATGTGCTACTACCCACAGAAATGTACATAGAATACCAAGTTTATCGAAAATGTTACTCATTTTGCATGAAAATTTGCCATTATATATAAATATGAGTTAGTATCTCCACTAGAGCCACAGGTTGTTGGTGTAAGTATTTGTAGAAATGTGACAACGTCGCATTAGCGTAGTATGCTTTGTGAATACCGCCTACGCTCAACGTAGGGTGTACGCTCGGTGTAAGCCTTTCGTGAATCCGGCGCCTGGACTCCTTCAGCTATACCCCTAATTTCTTCCATTACCCAACAGTATCACATCATATTTCTTCAGTACTGTAATAAGATAAACGTATACTACATATTCAAAAAGTTATCTTTTTCTTTTCCTCCATGCAGTATTGTTTCTTTGGCTTGCCACGCATGTACTGTCTGGCCTTTTCGGTCACTTTTACGTTACCAGCACTTCCTGTTTTTTCCCTGGGCCACCACCACCACTTGGGCCAGCCCCTGAAGTTGAAGCCATGATATTGGAACACTCAGTAGCCAGACAATAAATGGAAGGTCACAAAAAGCTTTAACAGTGGCGAGACTGTGACAAGTTGAATGAATGCGCGGCGCGTGGATAAACAAACAATCGTCTTCTTCTTCTTCTTGGGGTAACTGCGGGGAGGTTCACCTTCCACCCGTCAGTATCACTTAGATACCGGCATTCACCCAAGAGAAAAGTAAAGGTAATGGAAAAATTTAAAACTGTACAATTTGGTAGGAGAGAGATAGTTGGAGATTAGTTATAAGAAAAGCTTAAGATACATACTTTCACTCCACATGGGTCAATGAACTGAATGACGACAGACTCGCACTCACTATCAGTGTTACCAGCTTGCTACGTGTTAAATCCCTAGCGGATTTTCGCTAACCGTGCAGCATTAATCGCTATGAGATAGTTTCATTCCTGTCGCTATCCATGGATTCGCTACCCAAAAAAACGCTATCTGAGAGGCTCCACTGTACTGCACAGTAAAATGAAAAAATTACCATAATATATATATATATATCATCGTAAAGGTAATTTATTGTTTTATATATCTTTACTAGTTTTTTTTTTCTTTTGCCAAATTATTTTTCTATGGCAAGGTTTAAAATTTTTGCTTTTTGCCTAACCACAACTCATCATTTTGACATTTTAATGGCTTTGTTCTCCTTTTTTGAATATACAACGATAAAGTACAACTATTCAGCTTTGAAATGACACGAAAACCAACATTCTATCATGAAAAGCGTATTTACACAGAGCGATCAAAGAAAAATATTGCGCCGCGAAGATGTGGGTCAGCGTGAGAGTGGCTGACTCTAGCATAGACATAATCTGCCTGGCCCAGAAACCTGATAGGGTTATTAATATTCACTTTAATGATAATGATACAAATTATATTAACAAAACCAATATAAATACAACAGAATGCTTAGGTAAACTATGCAAATAAACCACTACTGAAGAAGGGCTATGACCCCTGCCACCTACAGAACATCACAATCCCCTTCACCTCACCACCACAGCCTCTATACAGGGTGGTCAATACATTGTACAGTAAAACCCACTTCAACTGTACTTGTTTTACCTGGAAACTTGCTTAATATGAACTGGCCAATCACTGCACACAATACATCTGCTTAAATTAGCTGAGTATACATGCCATTTGGGTCACCTAACCAGTACACATTTACACTTATAAATATACCTCAGAAATCACAAACCTGCAACACAGTAAATTCATATTTCTGCACTGATGGATGTTCACAAGTCACGAGACATGCAAATACACTCATGAAAGCACCCATGTGCTCCACTCACAGGCACAACCTTGTGAACAAATGCTTGGACAATCTTGAGCAAATGCTTGGACAATCTTGAGCACGGTACTGTGCATTACTTATTTCTATACCCATAACTTTACTAAAATTCACAGCAAACATTATGAAGTCTTAATCTTGTTATATTTACAATACCGTCAGTCAAGCAATAAAATCAGCAATTATGTACACACTACAAATGCTGAGATGAAGCATGCCTGTGGCTGGCCTTAGCTACATCTCAAATTTATGTGAACAGAACTGATGTTTTAATAATGTATCCACTGTCTGTACTGCAAATTTAATGAAAATTTACATCTTTTGTGGTGTTTGTTGTGTAGTACAGCAAGACTATAGATGGGGGGGAGGAAACACACTCACACAAATGTGCAGCATTGTATTTCTGGCCTCTCAATCTATAAGATGGTGCCAGGTAAATAATGAGTTTACCTTCTTTTGGAATCCAATTAATTAAGACAACTGGTTAATAAAGACTTCCCTCCAGTCAGTCCAGATTAACCTGGTCTTACTGTATAACAATCTCCAAATGTCCTGGTTGCAGAGATGGCACAGACTGTTTTTGTGTGAAGCAAAGACATCATGTCTGCCTTATGAAAATACTATCAACCCCAACATAAAGTTGATGCCGTGCTTCCCCATACTGAGGTCGGTCATGGTACAACTAATGTTTTCTATGGAGCTGAAACAGTAATAAATAAATAAGTGCCAAAAACAGCTAAGTTTTTTTTTTTTTTTTTTTAATGCAAGGAAGAAGGAACCAAAGGCCATGGGCCCGCATACTGTTCCTTCCAAGAAAAAGTAAAAACAATACCAGAGAGCCAAATTCAAGATCCATGCATTTTGAGATGCCTGGACACACTGCGTTTGAAAGATTCGAGATCATAGGAAGTAGGGAATACAGACAGAGGGAGACAGTTCCAGAGTTGACCAGTTGCATAAATGAAGGACTGGGAATAACGGTTAACTCTTGCATTAGAGAGTTGGACAGAAAAGGGATGAGAGTTTGTTGATAGACGGGTACTACGTGCCTGTCGCAGAGGTAGAGGGATGCAAGTAGACAGTTCAGAGGAACAGTGACCATTGAAGTAGCGATAGAAGAGAGATAAAGAAGCAACACTGCGGCGAAGAGACAAAGGTTGAAGGGAATCAGTAAGAGGAGGAGAGTTAATGAGACGAAAAGCCTTTGACTCCACCCTATTGAGAAGAACTGCATGTGGGGAGCCTCCCCACACATGACAGCTGTACTCCATACAAGGGCGAATAAAACCCGTGTACAAGGTCAACATCTGTGCATGGGGAAAAAAAGTTCGGAGTCGGCCCAGCACACCTAATCTCTTGGAAGCAGATTTCACAAGAGATGTAATATGTTCTTTCCAAGACAAATCCTGAGAGAATGGAAGGAAGGAGAAAATGACAGTAACACTGCTAACACAAAGCCACCCTCAGGACAAATGAGAACTGAGTAAAACTAAGCTATACGTATTACCCCCTCTATATCCTCGGGGGCAAGGTGGCTCAGGGGTAGAGCACTGAGCTCGGGACGGGGGGTCGCGAGTTTGAGCCGCACCCGGGACTGCAGTGCTGGGAGGGGTAGCGCCCTCCTGTTGCCTAGCGGGGCTATATGATCTCATTGTAAGGTCTAGCTCGGGGATTCTTTAATCCCTTTTAATCCCTCTATATCCTCCTCTTCGTTAAACCTTTGAGATTGCGATGACACGTTCTCACGTCATTTCAAATCCAACCTCGGAGATTCCAATGACGCATAAATGCGTTATTTATTTATTTTTTATATTCACCATACATCGCGTTTCTGCGTCATAACAGACTCAAGCGTGGCATCACGGAATGGTTGCTCTATGCGTGGCGGGTTCTGCACAGCTGGTATGACTCATGGTGTCTCTTCATTACTTTAATATTGGGAAATATTTTTTTTTACGGCAAGGTACAATATTTTGGTTTTTGCCAAACCATCCCGTCACTTTGACTTTTTGTTTTCTTTGTATTCCCGTTTTGAACATACAGTAGTACATTAATGTACAACTCTTCAGCTTCAAGATAACACCACAACCAGCATCCTATCATAAAAAGTGTACTTACACTGACCAATCAAAGAAAAAGATTGTGAAGCGAATATCCAGCTGAGACTCAAAAAATTCTGCACCACCTTCCTTTTGCTTTAACGTGCAATATATATTTTTTTTTTTTATGCATGGAAGAAGGAACCAAAGGCCACGGGCCTGCATACTGTTCCTTCCAAGAAAAAGCAAAAACAGTACAAAAGAGAGCCAAATTCAAGATCCGTTCAATTCGAGATGCCTGGACACACTGCGTTTGACAGACTGGAGATCATGGGAAGTAGGAAATACAGACAGAGGAAGACAGTTCCAGAGTTGACCAGTTGCATAAATAAAAGACTGGGAGTAACGGTCAACTCTTGCATTAGAGAGTTGGACAGAAAAGGGATGAGAGCCTGTTGCCAGACGGGCACCACGCGCCCGTCGCAGAGGTGGAGGGATGCAAGCAGACAGTTCAGAGGAACAGTGACCACTGAAGTAGCGATAGAAGAGAG
>JAGKTI010024414.1:0-14390 GCA_018397915.1 Birgus latro | reverse complement strand
TGAAAAATCCTGTACCCAGGTCAAACTGAGCGAAAGTTCGCTACATTTACATTGACAACTAACTGTTATGTGGCGTGGTGTATGTGATACATGGTGTAGGTGTAACAGTTGTAGTGTAACTGCACCTACGTGTAAAGCAATAATAAAAATACAAATTAATGCAATAATAAAGGCAATGAGGGCAAAGGAGAAGAGGTGGCAGCGTGCAGCAGAGACAATCAATGGACATGGGCATCTGCTTCACCCACCAACTGTACCTGTGGAATGAGTCAAGGTGGATCATTAATAGTGTCAATGTCGCAATTTGTACTAAATTGCAATTACCATCCACCCAGCAGTCAATCCATATACAATAGAAAGTACACTTTAGCTGAAAATCAATTGACAGCAAGTTTCGTACATTTGATGTCACCATTATTTCCTTAATAGTTGCCCTTTTTAACCCATACTTATGGCTAGTAAAGGGCTCGTCGTCGGTGTCCTCGGTTGGGATCGCCACAACTGCACGTTTGTCATCGGTGTCCTCGTTTGGGATCGCCGCGACTGTCCGTTTGTCATCAGTGTCCTCGGATGGGATCGCCGTGACTGCTCGCTTATAACTACACTTATTTCTACAAATGGCTCATCATCAATGTCCGCGGTTGGGATCACCGCGACAGCCCGTTCGTCATCGGTGTCCTCGGTTGGGATCGCCGTGACTATGCACTTGTAACTAATAATGGTAAGTCGAGAATCCCTATGCAAACTTGGTCAGGTCACATTTTAACACCCTGCGTGGGTGTGAACACTCATGTGGATTTTGTGAATTCTCCGGGAATCCTCAGAGAGGCCCACAGCTCGAGACACACCACAAGGTAATTCAAACATATGTCGGGAAGCCGACATGCATCCCCTCGAGCAGATGTAAGACACACAGCGGTGACAGAGGTGCAAGTGACACCGCCTGCCGGAAGTGAGTTTAGGATGAAACGCGGACAGGGGAGAAAGAGTAGCGATTCGGTGTACAGCTGTGGGCAATAGGGAGATGGAATAAGGAAGAGAGGTTGAGAGGAAGAAATAAATAGAGGAAGGAGGAGAGAGAGAGAGAGAGGAGTAGTGCGGGTGGTGTTGGTCGAGTTGTTTACACAGGAAAAGTGTTGGCTAGGCAGTTCAGACCGTGAGAGCGTGTGCTGACACAGCGAGTCTGATAGGGCCTCTACGGTGGGTGAAGCGGGTGACATGTGGGTGACGGCGCTGGGTGAGTGGGTGAATCAATCATCACCCACCACACCCCACATGACCGCTGGCGAATATCGGCAACCTTCTGAGGCCAGAAAGGGGTACAGACCTCAGTTCAGACTAGAACCTGGGGAAGAGCAGACGGTGAGGCAGCCTGGCGCGCTTGGTGCAGAGACGTCGCTGTATAGCCGAGAGTAAAGTTCCAGGGAGCCAGCATGCGAGCATTACTGGTAGTAAGTGAAAGTACATGCTTTGTGACCGCGGGTATAACCGACTAGCAGTGCTATTTATTTGTCTGTCGTCTGGGAACTAGTAAGGACTCCTAGTTAGAAAACGGAAGGCGTCTAAGAACTAGTAAGGACTCCTAGTTTGAAACGGAGGGAGTTAAGATTTTAAATGTTTAAGTGTGTTTTTCTTATATTGATGTAACAGTGATTTCATATATATGAATAACTAAAGAGTGCTATATATATATAACAGCACTAGTGAGTTTTTACAAGACTGGCTTTGCTTTATTAAAATAGTGTTAATATTCCAGTGATTTTAAGAGTAGACATGTATGTGCGGTTTTTAGGTACTTCTGCACGTAGTGAAATGAGGTGGGAATTACCTCAGAGTTATTTGTAGATTTTTGTAAATACTATTTTGTAATTAAAGCCTAGAAAAGCCATATTACTTTTTCACTTCTTCCAGTTCCCAGTTCTAAGTACATGTGTGTCGGGGCATTTTAGTGAAGTCCCCCCATGTCGTGCGTTACCTGTGTCGAGGCGGAGTTAAACTACGCTACCACTTATTATTAAATACGGGAGGATATATTCCCGAGAAATACCGTAACGACACCTGGGTAGCGGCACGACACATAGCCTCAGATTGCCTCTGTGGGGGTCTCGAACTTCCCCCTTAACCTACAGTACATACAGTATGTACAAGCCCTACACTTACAACTAATAAGGGCTCGTCGCCAGTGTCCACTGTTGAGATCGCCGTGACTGCCCATTTGTCATCGGTATCCTCGGTTGGGATAGCGTGGCTGATACTGCTGCTGCTTAGGGTACTGCTGCTGGTTAGGGTACTGTTTGTACCTCTTCCAGTCAGGTTTCTGTGTATTCTGCCCCTGGTCCTTCTGCGGTTTGTTTGGACCTTGGCAATTATTCTCAGAACTGCCTTGATGCTGGGGTTCAGTCTGTGATTGCTTACCAGACTTAGCAGTATCTTTCTTATCCCATTTCTGTTGCCAACGAGTTTGGTACCCGTACGCAGTAAAGAAAGCATCAGCCTTTTCCACTATTTGGTTTGCATCCTTCACTTTGCACATCTTGAGCTGGGCCATAAGCTCAGCAGGCCACGACTTTTCCAGCTGTGTGCACAGCACAAGGTCGATTATTCCCTCTCACATGCTGGGAGTCTCGTCCTTCTCCTTCCACTCGCCTAAGTATGCCGTGAGATGGTCAAAGAACTGTACAACTGTCTCCTTTTCCTGGAGACGCACCTTCATGAACTGATTCCTATCGTGAACAAGTGTAAGACCATACGCTTTGATGAGTGCGGTCTTCATCATCTCGTACGTGAGATTATCTCTGCGAATTCTGTGGAGAATGTCGAGGGCAGGGCCCTCAAACAAGCTAAGGAACTGAAGCCGCTTAGCTGCCTCATCCAGATCGTACAGCCATGCCATGTCTTCCAAACGAACTATGAATGGCTCAATTCACTCGCCTTCCTTGTAAGAAGGAAGCTTGAGACGTGGAGTTGCTAGAACAGGTGCTGAGAGAGCAGTAGTTCACTGCACCCGATGTGCCTGAAGCCAAGGGGTCTCGCTTCAGCTTCAGCAATTCAAGCTCGTGTTTATGTTTTAGCTCTTGTTCCTCAAGCTCACGCTCCTTTTCACGTTCCGCGCACTCGCGCTCCTTCTCGCGTTCCTCGCTCGCTCTCTTTCTGACGTTCCTGACGCTCGCGCTCCTTCTGAAGTTGCTCGCGCTCACGCTGTTCTTTTTCAAGTTCACGCCGATTTTTCCGCTCTTCACGGGCGGCATTCTCGCGTTGCTGCTCGTAATTACAGCGTGACAGGACATAATCTTTAATATCCTGGGGGTTAGTAAGCCCCATATCCTTGGCTTCCTGTAGGTATGTACTGGTATCCATCATGCTCAGATTGAGACTAAGTGAAAACTGAGACTGATATGCTGGCTGGTGTGCAGCAGTCTACCTAAGCAAGAGAGAGTGAGTGATTCGGTAATAATTTCAAGCTAGGAGTTTATATCCTGGAATGAGGTCGCCAGATGTCAGGGGGAAAATGAAAAATGTAAACATTGTATAGCTATGTGTGCTAGGAATAACTATCGAGTCGATTATTACGAGAGAATCGACTCGTGAAGTCAAGTGGCGATTTCACTTTTATGCTGGCTTACTCCGCCAATTCTCTAGAGTCGAGAATTTATAGACTTTCTCAACAGTGAACAGCAGAGACTAAACGCTCAATTAGGCTGTATTACTGTACTCTTGGCCTCTGAGAAAGTTAGCTTCACCCCTTAACATTAAAAAAAAAATAATGATAATAATAATAAACAGTACCTTGGCTGAGCCAGACTCCTAGCTAGCACAATGGATTTAAGAATTAATACCAAGAGCTGGCCTAAGTACCAGTCGTGATTAATATAAGGAGTTGTGCTAACGTGGAGTAGCAAAAGTGTACTAAATATGTGGGGAAATCAAACACGACTGTTACATTTAACAAAGCTCAAGAAAACAAACTGTAAATTTATTGAATACAAGAAAATAAATTTACGTTACATGAATCAATTCAGAATCAAAGAAAGGCAAATGCACTCACTCAAACACTCAGACAAATAGCTAAATAACCAAAACATTAAGCCTAGGAAAAACAAGAAATTACTAATCGGTAAGGAAGAGACCGTCGATAATACAGTCGATCACCAGGCTGGTGGGAGTTTGGGAATTCACGCCGATACAACTGAGACTTCTGAGATCGCTAAGAAAAGAGACCTGCTCGAGCTTATGTACAGCACAGTCACACTCCGAGACTGTCACTTTGACAACTGACTGTTTTTGAGTGTCCAACGTAAGGGACGTGTGAAAGAGGCGTGGCCAAGTAACGGCCAGGGAGGCAGAAACAATAATTCAGAAATTATCGCTCAGAGGAATGCATTGTCTGTACATAAAGACAATCACTCGCGAAAGAATGACAAAAGTTTTGAAAATCTGATGCAAATACAAGTACACGAGTGGACGGTTGAGAGAATGGCTAATTCTCATGGACTTCAGAACTATTCGTCGCTCCCGCAAATCACTCAATGTCACGATTTACAATATATAATTTCACGATGTAGAAAATTCGTGACATTCGTTTATGCAGAGTATGGCGATGTTGGATGGATTTATGTAACAAGGAAAGGGACATTAAGGTGTAATATACAAAATAAATCGCAAAGGATGAGGTGTTAGGCAGCTTACTTAACCGACGGGAATACCTGTACAGGTGAATATGCTTACTTTACGGTAGCAAAGAATACTATATTAATAAAGTACTTGGGCTGAAGAGGTGAATATTGAGAGAAGTCTCAATACACACACACGCACGCACACACACACACACACACACACACACACACACTCACAAACACACATGCACACACACACACACACGCACGCACACACACACATACACACAAATAAGAAACAAACACACACAAAACACACACAAATAAGAAACAAACACACACACAAACACACACAAATAAGAAACAAACACACACACAAACACACACACAAAACAAACAAACACAAATAACACACACACACACACACACATACACAGTCGCAACTTCCAGTATACAGAGACAATCACAGCCAGACAGACGTTTCCATGGCAAGAGGGTCCCATCACAACAGCATAGATGGGACGGCAATATTGAGACACATAGGAAAGCTGTATAATCCGTGTTTTCACTTGACGGGACTGGGCAAAACTCACAGATGGAATACTAAATCGTGGTGGCGTGAAATTTGATATGCTAAGGATATGAGGTAAAGCTGAGTCTCCTTGGTTACTAGTCAATATCCATTTTCCAGTCCGACTACACCTGGCCACCACCTGAGCTGGAAAGGGGCTAGGGATCTTCGCAAGGTGAGAGAATCTCTCTCTCTCTCTCTCTCTCTCTCTCTCTCTCTCTCTCTCTCTCTCCTGGACATTACTGCATCCCCTCGTTTCCATGGCAACATAATCTCATACCAGCTGGCTGCAGGTGGTAATTGAAATACAGGAGTTAGGGGTTGGAGCCACAGACAACATGACGGCCGGAGCAGACGACACCAGCACCCCCAACCCCCCCAGTACCACCGGGGGACTGCCGCTGACACAGAGTGGCTAGGAACAGGAACGGCGCACCTGTATCACTTCCCGGCTCCCCTCTTGCGCCCAGGTGGTGACCCGGAAAGGTAGGAGTCGTCGGCACCTAGTCTCCGGCCGGAACTCCACTCACCAGGCATGGGGTGGAGTTTATATCTCCACGTAACGCCGCGGTATAGGCCACAGTCATACTGGGTACGGGGCAGAACCGGCCACAGTCCGTTCCCCAGTTGCATCCCCGCTACAGGGCCGCGGCACGGACGCGTGTCGGCCAGGCAGGACAGGCCATAAGTCGTCCGACTCCTGCAAGCATGCTCCCCAGAGTGGCGCCGCAGTATCGGCCATAAGCTGTACTGGGTACGAGGCAGGATTGGCCACAGTCCGTCCCTCTGCTACTAGTGTTCTCAGCTCACCGGTACGGGCCATTAGCCATACCAGAGCTACCACCTCCTGTGCCCTTCCGAAGTTGGCCATAAGTCACGTCGGGCCAGAGGTAGGGCAGGCCATTAGCCGCATTGAAGCTGTTGTCCCCTGGGCCACCCAGACGTCGGCCATTAAGTCACGTCAGGCCAGAGGCAGAGCAGGCCACTAGCCACCTTGAAGCTGATGTCCCCTGTGCTACCACGACATCGGCTATTAGTCACACCGGGCAGGGTGTAAAGCAGGCCACAGTCCGCTTCTCTCCTACAGGAGGACCTGCAGCCAGAGAGGACCCTTCACCCGAGCCGTGGCAAGGCCTCACACGAGGTCTTGGCTCCCTTCAACTCCACCAGGGTGAATGGTGGCCGAAGCAGAGTCACTGCAGACCCCGCAGCCAACGACGGGCCCTGTCCACTACTTCCCCGGCCCGAGGTTCCCGAGAGACGACCCAGTTTGCGACACCGCCCTCTAGCAGTTGCCGCAGTCCAGCCGCCCCGGGTTCCAGTGCCCAGGGTCCTCAGTTGCCCAGGGAGTTGCCCCGAACACCAGGGCGCGGCTCACCTGTGGGCAAGGCCTCCCTGATTCTCTCCCAGACCTGACCACAGGCCCGCCTTCTGGCTCTCTTCGGGCCAAGCCCTTAGCCCCACGACTACGTGTGGGGCCCTGTCCAGGGGCGCGCAACTCTGCCCTTCCTCCGGACGGAGGAATCAACCTTGGGCCCACCAGTGGTAACAAAGTGAGTGGACTTTACATATTTGTGTGCTCTTTCGACCCAGATATTTGTATGCATCAACTTATACCTTACGAGTGATTCCGTACAGTGTATTCTCAAGTTAAATGCCCAGGAACCCAGAGTATAAGATTGGACGAGCCTAATAGCCAAACGTGGCCTGACCTATAACCCGGGTAGAGTCCCGCGTCTCAACCATTAATACTGTGTCGGTTGTGCCATTCCCTTGTTATTGACACTCTCCCTCCCCAACCCACAGGCAAGAGAGTGAAACACCTCAGTGACCAACAGAAGGAGTACATGTTATTTCCATCGTGCCTCCCCTTTGTGCATTAAATCTCCACCCACCTCCGTGTCCAGGCACGTTAGTCGTGGTATACCAGAATATCACAGTCCCCCCTGCCAGTGATCACTACGGGCAACTCTACCTGAGATAGACTTCCGGCCAACAGGTGTCTGTGACACAGGTGTTAACGTAACTCATATGCAGTGCCGTCCAGTGCTATACGGGTTTGGGAAATTATAGTAAATTCATTCTTGTGTCTTAAATTATAAGTGTATTGTATGTGCCATAAGCGTTGGGTAAACAGTACCATACTTCTACCAGTCGGTATAGTGACAGATTCCATTTGTGTTAAGAGTTAACCCATCCCCGACCAACCCAGTTGTAATATATTTGTGATGTACTATTGTCCTTGGGAAAATATCTGGAATACATGTGTGTAATACTTACTGCCTTGTTTTTGTGTCCAGTCCTACTCTTTAGAGTTACCTCCCGGTCTAGAATAGGGACCCGCTGTAGCCTGTGTATTTGAGGGCGAGAAACCGATCCACAAATACGTAGCATAACTAATATTGTATCAATGTGCAGTTGTAGTAGTAACAGTAATAGCAGAAGTAGAAGTAGTAGTAGTAGTAGCAACAGAGTGGTAGTAAACATATACCAGTGATAATAATAATGACAATAATAATAATAATGATAATAATTCGTTCGTTCGTTCGTTTTTGAAGGCTGCAACATGCTTGCATGCGTCGGCCTTTTTGGATTGGAGCTTGTAACATTTTATGACCGGATGCCCTTCCTGATGTCTACCAATGACCCTTGGGTGGATTCGATCCTCCTACCCTACGGCCAGAGCGGAGCGCTCTAATAATAATAATAATAATAATAATAATAATAATAATATCAATGGTAATGAAATAATAAACAGCAGCAACAATAACAACACCAATAATCACAATACTGTACTAAAATTAATACTAGTACTAGCCAGAGAGCGCATAGCTCCGTCAATGCCATTACCATTAAAAACGATCTGGATACGGATACGGATTTGGATGCGGATGCACATCCACACCAAAATTTAATCACTTCTTTCTTGGTCCATGGCCTACACTTCCCAAAAAATTTACAGAAATTCATTGAGAACTTTTGGAGATATCATCTCGATAAATAAATTATCAAACAGACAAACATAGGTGAATAAAAAATACTACTACTACTACTACTACTACTACTACTGCGACAACTACTACACTACTGATGGCAATGATAAAAACTACAAAAACAACAATAATAATAATACCAAATTAACCCGAGGAATCCCATCGATGTATGGGTACATGGCAACGTTTTGTCACAGCTACACCCATCGTCCTACGGGTATGTAGCACAATTGCAAGGATCATAATTTGCACAATTTTCAAGTTTCATGGGCGATTTTGGTAGGCATATGTGGGAGACCTTCCTCTACCTGCTGTCAAGCGGGGATACTGCCTGGCCCCACCTAACCCCCCTCCCCCCCTCCCCCCCACACTGGGCAATTCACCTGTTAGCAGTAACCTGGCAGTAAAGGGGGCATCACACGGTACCTGAAATCATGGTTTGTCGACGAAATCGTGGTAACCGTCCACGAAACCGTGGTAGCCGCCGAGGATTCAGTCGGCAAAACTCATTTCCATCTAGACCCATTCTGTGCCCACGGAATCAGGGACAAAACGTTTTTTTTTTTAGTTACAATTACCTCCTAGAGTGCCTATTACTTTCCATTATATATATTATTAATTATGAAAACTTAAATATTTTTTTATATTGCAGGGATGAAATAACGATGTCGATAATTCAGTTGTTTTCATTGGGGAGCACGAATACAACACTCCACGCTGGGTGAAGGAGTACTGTACATCGCCGTTCATTCAACACTGGGTATACGATGGCATCTGGGCAGATATTATGGACAAGGGCTGCTGAAAATGTCCTCATTGAAAAAATAAAGCCATTCTCTTGTCTTTGGGATCACAAGGATCCCATGTTTCACAAGAAAACCTACGGTTTGTTTGTTTACATTTTTGCCGACCGTTGGCGGCGTTCGAAAAACGTGTGTGATAGGATTTGTGCCTTGTTCCAGCAAACCAGGAACGCGTTCCGTCGGCAAACCATGATTTCAGGTACCGTGTGATACCCCCTTAAAGGGATGTTGCCCCAGGGTCTCTCCAATGACGAAATTCATGGTGAAATTGATTCCAGAGGTGGAAGACAAAGAAATAAAGAAGCTAGAGCAAGAAACAAACAGAAGTGATGAGGTGGTAATGTCATAAAGGAAAGTGCCATATGTGGATGTGTTTGGTGCCTGAACAATGCTTCTATCGCCTATATAAATGTGTGAAAACCAATATAGTCTTGTACTACACATGAATTCGTACCAAATACATAAATAAATACATAATTTAAAGTGGCTTGAATTAGTTAACCCTTCCATAGCTAGTTTTCTTTAGCCAGGTACCCTGAGAAAGAGGGAAAACGTAAGGCTGACTCATCACCTACAGCACCATTTATAGCCTCAGGAGGGCGATTTCCCTATGAATTTTCGATGTTTCTTACCAAAAGCGAAGGTTTGAGCCCCCCTCCAAAAAAAAATCCGAAAATGGTCTGGACTGGGGGGTATCGGAGATTGGAAATCGGTTGGGACGTGACGGGTTAACAATAATAAAAAATAATAACTGTGAGAAAAAAACAAGCGTCCTAGATACTCCTCTCTGGAGAAAGTTATCTAAATTGAACAGAGGTAAATTTGCATCAGTCTCCTGAGTAAATCAGGCAATTAAATCCCCTAACCCACCTACAATCACCTCTCATATACGAGCTAGTTCCCTAAGATTTGGCCAAATCAATAAGGTCACTTAGCTATATATTGAGTCGAACAACAAGATGACGACGGGTGTGCTGTTTCGGTCTTTCCTGGGCAATCAGGCGTCCTTGGGGTGTATGTACAGGAGTTTAGCACAGCTACTGACGGAGTGAAATCTGCTCAAGGAGTGTTAACATAGCGAGCTCCTTGTCCCTCATAGGATAGAAGAGTTGCCAACTATTGTTTAATTACAAGTCAAATACAGCTAACTTACTCCGTAAAATATACAAGGTGAATCCAACTTAATCTAATCTTAGTTTTAATTAAACTAAACAAAATATTCCCCTTTTCTACAGATAGATATACTGTATATATTAACACTGGCCTCCCGTTTGATTGTGGGCTTTTTTATCCTTACCACGTCATTCACGCAGGTGCAGTTTAGGTCAATGGAAAATTCCCTAGTTTTTACATGTATATACATAGTCGTCTACCAGTGTTGAACGCAGTAGCATTTAATTTATTAATAATAAGAATTAACAGAACGTAATCTCTGGGGTTTTAAACCTCTCAAGTACGTTTTCCTCTGCCCTTTAACGATCGACAACTAAAAGTAAAAAGCGCAATCACTCGAGGGAAAACATTTCCCACAGTTTTGGGGCCAGGCGAAAAATGATACGCTGTATCATGTAATATGTCCCTTTGCCCGAAGATCTCTCCACAGACCTCTAGAGCCCTGTGCTGCGACCCTTCTAGGTCGCACATCTTGACCCAATTGTTTTCCACCATCCTCTGTTTCCAGGGGAGCCGTTAACTCTAGGGGCACCAGTTTATCTATCGTTTTCATACTGAGATGTCCCCTACATTTAATTTTTACAAGTCTTAGCCCCCTCTCTGAGTCTGGATGTGTGGAAATCACCTTAGCTAACGGCCACTGGGATCTTGGTTGTTCGGTTTTTACTAAGACCACATCTCCTATATTTATAACTGATTTGTTGCTGGCAGCCTGAGCCCCATAATATCTTTCTTTTAGGCTCAAGAGATATTCTTCACTCCTATGTCTATTCCAGATGTCCAATACCCTTTTAAGACGTTGGTATCCCTCGCACAGATGTTGTCCTAGTTCATTAGTTCCAATTGTAGGATCATTTATTTCCTCCTGGATATCTACACAAGGTATTGGATGAAGTTTCCTGCCATGCAACATATGAGCAGGTGTCAATGCTTCAATTCCAAGGCTAGTATCATCTAAATAGGTTAACGGTTTATTATTAATCCTAGCCTCAATTTCAGTTATCACCGTTCTCAGTTCCTCTCTGGTGATCTAAGTTCTGTGTAGAGTTTTCCTTAGGCAGTTATTTACTATTCCAATCATTCTTTCTGTAAATCCATTTTGCCATGGTGCTCTTGGAGCAATGAAATGCCAGATACAATTTCGGATTCCCAGTGCTGTCTTAACCTTTGGGTCATTCATTATGTTCAAAAGTAAAGGTGCTGTTCCAACGAAATTAGTTCCGTTGTCGCTTATTAATCTGGTGGGACAAGACCTTCTAGCAGCAAATCTTCTAAATACATTCAGGAATGTCTCTGAACTGAGATCTTCTGCCATTTCTAGATGGACTGCCCTCATATAGGTGAAAGTAAACAAACATATATACACCTTATGGGGAGTTCCCTCACCCGTAACAGTTATAGCCCCTGTGTAATCAACTCCAGTTACCTTGAAATGCCTACTAACATTTACCATATCCTCTGGTAAAGCAGGTGGTCCTGGGTAGTCATATGGCCTTTGCTCATACCTCCTGCATATTATACAGCCTTTGAGATATTTCTTTACAACCGATCTACCCTTAGGGATCCAATACCTTTCGCGGACTGGGGCCAAGGTCTGCGGCACACCTCCATGAAGAGTCAAGTCATGGGCTTCCTTTATAATTAATTCTACAAAATAATCTTTCTTGGGTAGCAGTATAGGATGTCTAGTTTGGAGAGGCAAATCAGCCTTTATTATTCGGCCACGGCATCTAATCAGACCCTTTCCGTCTAAGAACAATCCTAAATCTCGGATCAATTTGTTCTTATCAGTGCCTTGACATAAAAGGTTAAAAATCTCTCCATAATACTTCCTTTGTATCCTTCTCAACCAATATTCCATGGGATCAAACTTCTTAAACCCCACTTTCTTATTCAAAAATTTAACAACTAGCCTAGTGGCGTTAATGAGTTGTTTTATAGATGAGAATCTGCTAATGTCAATTATTCCTGGCTCAGGTACTACTGGATCCAAGTTTACAACACTAACCTCAGCATTACTATACAGTTTTTGCTCAGGCCAATCCTTAGTGAGTAACCATTTTGGATCTTTAAACCACAAGTCATCCTTGATTAGTTTCTTTACTGTGGAACCTCTTGAAAGTAAATCAGCTGGGTTTTGTTTAGAGGATACATGCATAAACTTAAATTTAGAAGACATTTCTCTTATAGTCTTCACTCTATTGTGGACAAAAGGAATTTTACTGTCATCCTTTCCTATCCAGTAAAGACAAATTTCACTGTCAGTCCATATATAAATATCCTCAAACTGAGTATCCAGAGTAGTGGTTAGATACCTGGCCAATTTAGTTCCTATCTCTATGGAAGCCAATTCCATTTGAGGTAGGGTTCTTCCCTTAATTGGTGCAACTCTGGCTTTGGACATAATAATTTTACTGTCATGTCCTGTTGCACAATAAACTACTGCTCCATATGCCTTCTGAGAAGCATCACAAAAAATGTGTGAATGTGACTTCTCGTTACTGTTTATCATCCTGGGAATACTTATGCTTGATGTTTTTTCAAATTCCTTCTGAATCTGTTCCCACTGTTCAGCATACGTTTCACCTAATTCTGTGTCCCAGTCTAACTTTTCTCGCCAAGCCTCTTGCACTAAACATTTTCCCCTAATAACTATAGGACTGACTAATCCTAATGGGTCAAATAACATGGAGACCTGACTTAACAGGGACCTCTTGGTGAGAGTGACATCAGAGAACTTAATCGACTTTAAACTTATTTCATCAGCCTTTGTATCCCAGTTAAGACCCAACACATTTTGAGTTTCGGGAATGTCAGTATTTGGATCGTCCTTTTGTATTTTATTCCTAAAAAGCGGTGAATTTGTATTCCAGCTCTGTAGCAGCAAATTTGCCTTCCCACATTCGGAATTGGCTACTTCATAAGCCTTCAATACTTCCGTCTCTGTATCAGCAACACCTTGCGAAATTATCCATGTAAAAAGCCTGCCCTATTTCTGGGCATTTGGCCCTTTCAAAATGATGCTTCAATGTGTTGCAAAGTAGGAAAGGACTAGCACAAGAGCCAAAGAGCACCGACCGGAAACAGTAGGTTTTCAATGGACTATCCTCATTTTGAGGGTCTTGAGGCCAGAGGAATTTTGTAAATTTCCTATCCTCCTCCCTCAATCCTATTCTGAGAAAAGCCTTACTAATGTCTGCTGTAAAGGCATAAGATTTCTCTCTAAATCTTAGTAATACATTCCCTAACTTCTCTGTTAGTGTAGGTCCACAGTATAGGCAATCATTTAAGCTGGCTGACCCCTTGGACGCTTTACTACTACAATTGAAAACTATCCTTATGGGAGTTGTTACTGAATCTTTGCTTACAGCATGATGTGGTAGATAATGTCCCTCTTTATGGTTAACAGGGACTTCTAATTCTTCAATAAATTTATTCTTCATTTGATCCTTTATAATATTATCATATATGGTTAAATGTTCTGGGTAGTTTCCCAACTTTCTTAGAAGAGAATTTAACTGAGCCTTAGCTGCTTGGAAATTTGTAGGTAATTCCAAATGGTTTAGTTTCCATGGTAATCCTACCCAATACTGTCCATCCTTAAATTCCACAGACTGATTATACAAATCCAACGTTATTTTGTCTTCAGGGGTTGGATCTTCAGTGTGTATTCTTACACTGTCTAGGTCCCAAAGTTTGTGTACAGGCTCGATTTTTTCATCCCACAAGTCATTTATCTGAGTAGGTTCTAATTCTGCACCTATTCTAGCTACCATCAATGACTGTGTGGGGGTAACAAAGACTGAATCTACTAATTTGGCCTCTCCTTTGTCTTTCTTGGGAAAAGGCAGCTGACCCATAATAAGGTTACCTCCTGGACTCTTGAACAACTGTACTTTATTCTTCTTAAAGGTCCTGTGTAAGAATCTTCCACAGTAATCTGATCCAGTTATCATTTTTATGGGACCCACAGTATCTGATTTTACATTATGTTTTGCCAATCTTATCCCTGAGCTTTGCAAATTATCAGAGGTTTCCTTTAGTCCCTTTATATAAATACTGGTTTCCATCTTATCCAGTACAGCTGCTGTTATGCGACATTTATATCTGCCAAGTTGTATTAAGGGTCTAACTAAATCAAAGGACTGTGCTTCTTTAGTAGTTAAGAATCCTGTAATGGCTAGATTTACCTTGCCGACAACAGGTAACTTTAATTTATCTACAATGTCTGCAGAAA
>JAGKTI010024413.1:0-14390 GCA_018397915.1 Birgus latro | reverse complement strand
AATTTATTTATTTGATGCTTTGTATCCCATATTTTAGTGCATAAGATGTGAGAAATGATGATTTTCATAGTGATTGCCATGTCCGACACTTATTTACACTAAGCTGCCAACTCATGAACATCTATGCCTTACTTACCTCAAAATCATCATTTTGGGGTTAAAATTCAATGAATTCATGCTTTGTGTCCATTATTTAATGAATAAGGTGTGAGAAAGGGTGATTTTCATAGTGATTTCCATGTCTGATACTTACACTTGCTGGCAAGTTGTGAGCACCTATGCCTTACTCACCTCTAAATCATCATTTTTTGGTTAAAATTCAGTTAATTCATGCTTTGTGCATTATTTATGTGAAAGGGGACTTAAATAAGTGCTATGCATGTCCGGTAGGGAGGTAGGTAGGTGGTTTTCTGATTTAGGTTAGGTTAGGTTAGGGTCATGAATGACCAGTGCTGGAGCTTCAGGGCCACTATCCGGACAAGACCACTATCCGGACATGCCTTTGGCTCTATTACGTCAGATAGTGGAGGGATTACTGTATTTTACATTTTTTTGCACTGAATATCATTTCCCACATCTGGCTCCAATCATGTATCCTATCCAGATCCTCCTGCAGCATTTTACAGTCATCCTCAACTTCCACTTTCCTGAAGATCTTTGCATCATCAACAAACAGATGCATAACTGCTCATTCCATTTACCATATCATTTACGTAAACCAGGAACATCACTAGCCCTGTGGGACTCCACTTGTTACTTCCCTTCATCCAGACATTCTGTCCATTATTACTGTCCTCATTTGTCTGTCTCTCAAAAAGTTTCTCATCCACTCCAGGAAGTTTCCCTTCAGTCCTCTTATATACTCCAATTTCCACATAGTCGCTTATGCGGGTACCTTGTCGAAGGCCTTCTCCAAATCTAAATACACAAAATCCATCCAACCGTCTCTCTCCTGTAGCACATCAATCACTCTTGAGTAAAAGCTCAACAAGTTGGAAACACATGGCCTTCCACTTCTGAATCCAAACTGACTTTCAGCCAAAATGTTTATCCCTTCCTGATATTTTATCCATCCATCTAGATGTGTGTGTGGTAGGGGAGTGTTGTTTATGGTGAAGTATGGACTGTGACTATGTTCTGTCCAGTTTGTGAGTAGGGTCACTGTACATTTGGCTGAGGCTATTGTGAGTCTGTTTGTGGTGAACCATTTGTGTGGTGTGTTGAGGTAAGGCCTGGAGGATGTGTGCAGCTGTGTTTTGGTGTGTACATATAAGTGTTATGTCGTTTGCATGTGTGTGTGTGTGTGTGTGTGTGTGTGTATGTGGTAGGGGAGTGTTGTTTATGGTAAGGTATGGACTGTGACTATGTTCTATCCAGTTCATGAGAAGGGTCACTGCAGATATGGCTGAGGCTATTGTGAGTCTGTTTGTAGTGAACCATTCATGTAGTGTGTTGGGGTAAAGTTGGAGGATGTGTGCGACTGTATTTGCATTTTGGTGTGTACATGTAAGTGTTATGTCATCTGCATAGGAAGAAGCTATGTGTATTTGTGGTGTGTGGGGTGTGGGTATGTCATGCATGTATAGGTTAAAGACAGCAGGGAACAAAACAGATCCTTGGGGGACACAGTTTGTGAAGTTTCTGATGTTTGATGACTGACAGGTAAATGTTACATGTGCACATCTGCCTGCTAAATAATTTGCCAGCCATCTTTTTGTGTTATTGTGCATGTTTTTGTAGAATATTTTGTTTGTGAGATCATGGTGGGGGATGGCATCAAAAGCTTTGCTAATGTCTAGTGTAATTAGGGGTGTTCTGTGTGGTCTCCTAGCTGAAATGATGTCATAAAAAACCCTCTGTGTAAGGTTTGTAAGAAGGGTGTTTGTGGAGTACAGCAGCCTAAAACCATGTTGTGATGGGGCTAGGGGGATGTGAGGTGTAACTAATTGTAATATTAGTGATTCATGAATTTGAGGGGGTGCAGAGGAGTGTGATGGGGTGGTGTGAAGAAGGTAACGTGGGGTCTTTGTTGGGTTTGTGGATAGTGATGATAGTGTCATGCCTCCAGATGTTGGGTATTATGTTGTGTGAGTAGCTGTAGTTTGATATGCTGATGAGTGCTTGTATGCCTTGTGGTCCACAGTGTTTAAGGTGTATGCTGCTAATGATGTCTGGACCACAGGCAGATGAGTGCTTAACCCGTGGGTTGCACAATTACAGTACCTTTTTTTTTCCCACCCAGTGGTGTGCAAAAAATGAGGAAAAAGTTTTTTCTTTTTTTAGTTTTTGTTTATTATAAACTTAAAGATAAACATCCAGGGCATCAGCTGGTGAAAGAAGAAAAAAAAAAAACTCTCTATCTCCATCTTGTTGTAGGGCTATGCATAAATTTACGTAGGGGAGTAGTGAAAAAAAATGAAAATTCATTCATTATCCAATCCTACGTTGCCCCATGAGAAGAGTAGGAGCCCAGGGCTAGGCAAGTTGGTCCTGAGATTTGAGATGAGAGTGACCAGCCTCAATCATCCCTGAGTGGCATTACGTGAGCAATAACCCCCCCCCCAAAAAAAAATTGTTTTTGTTTATTATAGACTTGAAGATACACATCCAGGGGAATCATCTGGTGAAAATAAAAAGTGTAGTCCTATGCATAAGTTTGCATAGGGGTGGAGTAGTTTGCGGTGATGCACAGCCAGCACAGTCTGAGCTGTGGCTTGCAATGCGACACTACCCAGCCTGAGTTGTGGCTCACAATCCACGGGTTAAGGTTGCTAATGATGTGCTTCGTCTGGTTGTAAGTATGAGATGCGAAGTCTGGGTCTGTGGGGAACTGTCTCTTGTGTCGGATGACGCGTCGGTCATCACGATGGTGGTTTAGATGCCTGGCATGTGAAAAGTGATTGATGAGAGTGTTTGCTTGATGTCTGTTTGAGGGTATGGTGTCTGTTGTTGTGATAGCAATGTGTTACTGTATAGTGTTGCTGTTGGAGAGTGCAATGCTGTTTAGTGTTTTGTAGTTTGCTGGTGTTTGTTTTGTGTTTGGAGATAATTATTCCAATTCCTCTAGTGATGTGTCTTTTGTCTGCGTTTTGAATAATTGTATTGGAAGTGTGAACAGCAGTGTTGATGTTTGTAATGGGTGTACTGTTTAATGTTCTGTTTCAGTTGTGAAGGCCTCTCAGTTGGCCCTCTTATAATTAGTGTATGTGTGTCTGTGGCCAGTTGAGATGATTCTGGTTTTGGTAGTGATGGTGTGGGAGGTGGTCAGAGCAGGGGTTTTGACCACTCTCCAGGATGTTGTGGGGGTGTGGTTTGAGGAGCAAAAGGTGATGTCTGGGGATGATGGGAGGAAGAGGGCCTGGTGTGGGGTATGGGTATGTTGATGAAGATTGTTGAGGATGAAAAGATTATCTGTTTGAGATTGTAATAACAGCCCTCTGGGTCAGGGTTGTTGACATGCTAGGCTGATGTCTTAGCATTGAAATCGCTACCCAGGATGATGTTGGGTATGTTAGTGATGTGGTGTGTTTGAGGAGAGTTATTGTGTGGTACTCTGGGGGATGACTTGGGGGAATGTATGTATTGGTGACTGTTATGTGTGATTTGTTACCAGTGCATATTTTAATTGATTGTATTTCTATTGTGGTGTCATGTGGGGGAAGAAGTGATTTTCTTTGTGCACCAGTATCTGAAAAGTTGATGCATTGGTGTACAAGGGTGATGAGTCCACCACCACAGCCATCAGCCCGGTTTTGTCTGATGGTGGTGAAATTATGAAATGTATGCGTTTTTTGTGTTCTGCATAGTTTCGTTCTTGTAAGATGGCAATGTGTATGTTTTATTGTTTGATGAACTGTGTGAGTTCTTGTTTTCTGGTGTTTATGCCATCTAAGTTTATTTGAAGAATGTTAATGTTGTGCGTATGATGTTTGTTGAGTGCTGCAGCACGAGGGGGAGGTGGGGGTGTGGGTGGAGGGGAAGGGGTAGGAGAAGCCTGTGATAGAGATAAGGGTTGGGGAGAATTAGATTCGGGTGGAATGAGAAGGATTGGGGGATTGGATGGTATGGGAAGGATTGGTGGGTTAGGCTGAAGAGGTGTGGAGGAAGTTGGAGAGGGGCTAGTTGGGGGGTTAGTGGGTGAGGGGAAGAAGAATAAAGGGGCTATCACACAAGGACTTGTGGACGTCCAAACTGGCCATAGACGTCCAAATTTGCTGTCACGCAAGGGTCGTGGATGTCTGCGAGTGGAAGGCCCCCAGACCCATTCGTGGACGTCCACGGTGAGCGTGGATGTCCATGACTCCGTGGTCTTCTCTATACAGTTTATCCGTGGTTGCAGTCGAGTAATGTGTGTCGTCTGCTATCTAATAATATGATTACTTCAATACCGTTAGTAAAGTATGTAGTGTATAATATTTTGTATGACTAATTTTTTTTATTTTTTTAGAATAATGTATTGCCAGACCCCTCAATCCCGCATGGGGTGGCCACAAACAAATCGCCTCCATGTCACTCTGTCCCCTGTCATTTCACTACCACACTCCCAACTCACACACCCCGCTCTCATATACCTCTCCACTCCATCTCATCCTCGGCCTCTCCCTCCCTCTCGCCCCCTCCACCTCGCTCATATACACTCTCCTCGTCAGTCTTTCACTCTCCATCCTCTCCACATGCCCAAACCACCTTAACATGTTTCTCCTAACGCTTCCCATCACGTCCTCAACCACACCACAATGCTCCTTCACTTCCTCATTTGTTAGTCTGTCTCTCCATGTGACTCCACATGCTCCTCTCAAATAACTCATTTCCACTGCTCTCACTCTTGACTTCTGTCCTTCCAGCAGGGTCCAAGCTTCACTTCCATATGTCAGAGTTGGTATCACAATACTGTCATGTAACAACTTTTTCACTTCCATACTCACCTCCCTGTTTCTTATCACTGCTTTCAACGAACCAGCAACCTTCCTTCCCTGCTGCACCCTTTCGAGCACTTCACCCTCCAGACTTCCACCCTTACTCATAACACTGCCCAAGTACTTAAATTCACTCACATTCTCCATATCCTTCCCATCCAATCTCACTGTAAATTCACTGGCTTCACTTCTCTTGAAGACCATCACTTTACTCTTCCCTACATTCACCTTTAGATTCCGTTTCTAACACACACTCCCAAACTCATCTACCAAGCCTTGCAGCTCCCCTTCGTCTTTGCTCAACAACACAGTATCATCTGCAAACAACAGTACAGGGAGTTTCCAAACACTGCCCTCTCTCATTAGGGCCGCTCCAACATCCACTGCCCGACCTTGTATCTCTTTTACAACCCCATCCATGTACAGATTGAACAACCATGGAGACATGACACATCCTTGTTTCAATCCAACCTTCAAATGGAAAGATTCACTCAGTTTGCCATCCACACGCACTGCAGCCTTAGCACCCTCATACATACTCTTCACTGCCTTCAACAACTTCCCATCCACTCCATATATTCTTAATACCTTCCACAAACCTTGTCTATCCACCCTGTCATATGCTTTCTCCATATCCATGAAGGCTGCATACAACTTCTTGCCCTTCTCTAGAAACTTTTCCACAAAGGATCTAAGAATGAATATCAGGTCTACACAACCTCTTCCCTTCCTAAAGCCTCCTTGCAAAAGTCACCAGCTGGTTCACATCCATTGCTGCTGATGATAAACACGTCATCTGCTAGGGAGTCGGAACAAGTGACCTCCCAGTCGCGTCAGGTGAACTCGATAAAGAATACGGTGGCGGCTGTGGACGTCCACCATGTGACAGGGAATGGACGTCCAAGCTCAGTTTGCACACAATGTTCATGGGTCCCCATGTGATACCCTCTTCAGGAGCAGGTCCAGGTGTTTGTGTAATGTTCTCTGGATGCAGAAGTCTTTAACCCTTAAACCGCGGGGTTGTTGGAGGCGCCGGGCCCTTCCCGCGTGGATATTCGCGCTCCGACTGACTTTTTAAAAATATTTGCCAAAAATCATTTATTAGTCCTAGAATATTATAATTACATAAGCATATGACACATACCTTCAGCTTTCTCCTGGGATGTTTTTTTAGCACTCGTCGACTACCATAGGACTTGTGGAGCCTTCTGAAGTTGGGTAACTAAGTCTCCACTTTACACTTCCCGACTTCCCGTAATATGAATACCACTGCCAGATATTAACACTAGAAACACTATTCAATGATTTCCAAGTAGTTTGGAATCCATATTCCAAAAAAAAAAAACACTGTGAAAGCATGCTGTCCTCCTCTGCTTCGACAGCCTCTTAGGGGGTGGACCCAAAGCAAAGACGTCACCACTCCAGGTCCAGTAATCTTGTTGTTTTTAATGCTTCAAAAACTCAGTTCTTCCATCTTTCAACCTGTCAAAATCTACTGCAGGAGTACCCTCTCATTTTTAACAATATCCAACATAAAACATACTTAGGGTTTCATTCTCTTGGGATTTATCTTGGAAAATTCATATTACCTCTCTTGTAAAATCTGCTTGCAAGAGATTAGGTGTGCTAAACTGACTCTGTGCCTTCTTTACCCCTGCACAGTTGTTGGCTTTATCTATCTATTGTCAGATGCCTCAATCCCAAAACAGGTGGCCACAAATGAATCACCTCCATGTCGCCTGGCCAATGCCATTTCACTGCCTTGTTCCCAGCTTACACCCCCCCTCTCTCATATACCTCTCCACTCCATCCTTCCATCTCATCCTCATATGGAAGTTTTCACTAACAGAATACGAGTTTGGTATGATAACTATCAACCAAGAAACTTAGACTCTTTTAATGAGGAAATGATTAAAGCCACAGAAGACTCACTGACTAAAAATAGAAAACCAACAAAGAAAAAATCACGAAGAAAAAACAAATATGCACATGACAAAGTACTACTTGAATGGAGGCGGATGTTGAAAGTCGCCCAAAGAAAATGGGTTGACAATGGAAGGGATGACAAAACAAAAAAGACATTGCTGGAGATAACCAAGTTATGTGGGGAGGCCAGAAAAGAAGCCAGGGGGGGAATACTGGCAGGCATTCGCCACCACAGTAGGAAATTCCATGAATGTTGGAGAAATCTGGAGGGAAATAAACAAAATTAGAGGAAAAAGCACAGGCATAAAGAATGCAGCACATCCTGACCTGAAAAACTTTGCTGAAGAATTAATGAGAAAATGGTCAACTGAATCAAGTAAAGACTCTATCCCTGCAAAATCCAAGAGGCCGCTAAAAATTAGGAGGAAGAGAGAAGAGGGTTAATCGTTAGTGCTCTAAATAGAGGTGATAAAACAGATATTGAAATAACCAAAGACAAGTTACTTAGGGCTGTTAAACATGGCAAATCCACATCCCCTGGGGAAGACAGTGTAACCTACGAAATACTAAAATGCCTGGCAAGTATAGAGAATGGGCCACTTCTTCATCTGTATAACATGAGTTACCTTGAGGGACATTTGCCAAGGGCTTGGAAGAAAGCAGTTATTATTCCTATCCCAAACCTGGAGGAGGGTTCAGACCGGTCTCACTAACATCGTGCTTTTGTATGGAGAGAATTGTATTAGAATGACTACTGTATGTAATAGTTGATCAACTAAGTAATAATCTGTATGATTTTATTAAAGGTAGAGGAACGACTGATGCCGTGATGAAATGCTTGTCATACGACTCGGACTACTGCAGGACATTTGTGGACCTCAAGGGTGCGTCTGACAAAGCCAATGGAGAAATTATATTGTACGAACTGGCCACTATAGGGGTGCTGGGCAAGTTTCTTCACTGGGTGGGGGATTATCTGCATAGCAGAAGGGCTCAAGTCTCCTACCAGGGAGCCTTATCCCAGGAGGGTAGACTTGAGCTAGGGACTCCCCAGGGAGGGGCAATATGCCCTATGCTATGCAACGTAATAATGAACAAAATTGCTAAACAAACGCTAGCCGATGGAGTTAAAATCAAAATATATGCTGACGATATAATGTTACAGGGTAAATCAGTAGAAAACATGCAAGAAGCCTTAATCACAGTTGGGGATATGACACAAAAAATGGGTCTTATAATAAATGAAAATAAAACCAAATTTCAGTGTTGAGCAAAGACTAGCAAACATATGTCATTAAATAATAAAATAAATGAGAGAGTATCTATCTATCTATCTATTGCCAGACGCCATAATCCCGTAAGGGGTGGCCATTTGACTTTGAGTTATTTGTTTTACAGGGAGGGGCACTAACCCTCCACCAACCCACTTGTTGACACGTAGGGAGCACGTATGGTTTGGTTATATGGTTACCACCCAGCGTTGTAAATGGTTTCTTGGCTTACAGGAAACCATTTGGCTTGTCACTCAATGTAAAGCCACCTGTAAAAGAAAGAAAAGCAATAAGAAGTGACAGGAAAGATAGGAAAAATAGGAAGAGAGGAGGGCAGGCACAGAAGAAGTAGGCAGCACTACATCAAGTGAGTGGATGATGGAATGAGAGAGTAAACAGTTACAAATACTTGGGAATGTACATAAGTTACACTGCAGAGGCTAAGGAGGCCGAGGTAAATTATGTAACTACACAGTGTAGGGCACGAATGCAACTCTTGAGGTCCCTGTCCTGGGGTGGTGACGGGATCGGTGTTCCTATACTCAGAATGTTTTATGTAAGCACTATCAGGTTGGTCACAGATCATGCCAGTCCTATCCTCCTTTGCCTCGACGAAGGAAGGTTTGAGAAACTCGAAAAAGTGCAAAACAAGTGCATGAGAATCATACTAAATTGTTCAAAAAACACAATAATACACACCATGAAACTTGAACTAGGTCTACCTAGTATAAAAGACAGAGTGGTATAACTACAAATTATTGCTGCCATCAGGCACATAAGAACACAGTGCGGTCATGAATTACTCACTGACATATGGGACTGCTCAAGCTGTATATGAACCTTCTGAAAGCAAGGGAAAAGAAAATTCATAATGCATCTTACACAAACACTACAAGAACATGATGTATTAGGACTCTGCGTACAAAGGGATAAGTTCACACCACCACCACCCTGGCAAGATGAAAGGGTTAAAACTGACATCACCCCTCTCACAAAGAAAAAACACTTATGTGATCATTAGTTACTAAAGGAGGAATATGAAAAGAAAATTAAAACCACTGGTTTAAATGACATCTCCCTTGTTTTCTGTGGCGGCTCAGTTCTACAAAACAAGGAGGCGGGGTGTGGAATCCTCATTAGGGACTATATACCAGAAATGGACAACTGGGCAGAGACAGAACACGGTTATAGGCTGAGTGACAATATATCATCAACACAGGCTGAATTATATGAAATTCTGTATGGCCTGAATGCGATAAGAATGGGTAAAGGTGATGTGTGCTTCTTTGTGGAGAGCATGGGAGCACTAGAATCTCTTAACAGTAAAACACCAGTGATGGAAAGTATAGTTGTACAATGCAAGAACATCATACACGAACTTAAATGGGAGAAAAGTAACATTCAAGTGGATTCCATCTCACGTGGGTATAGATGGAAATGAAAGAGCTGATATAATAGCCAAAAGTGCGACCACCAAACCACAGATAGACATAAAGTGTCAGCCGACCATGAGCAAGTGAGGACTTATATAAGAAACTTCCAGAAAGAAAAAGAAAGAGAAAATATGATCAGAATATACCAAACTAAACCTAGTGGTACTGTGGACACTACACTGCTGTAGCAAGAAATACCACTTTTACCTATGGGAAAAACACCAGCAAATGGAAGGACTCTGTATGCACTAGGTTGCGACTAGGATACAAATATTATTGGGAGCTAGGAAATAATAACCAAAACTACGACAACAGGTGCAGGTTGTGTGACAGCCCAAGATCTCACCCGCTGCAACACTATATATTACATTGTAAAACACTAGATAAGTACAGGAACAGTAAAATAAACGAGGTGACAAAACAGATTATGTGGACGTTTAATAATGACAAATAAACAGCATCCTGAAAGACTGCAAACAACTAAAATACATTTTATAAGTGTGTATCATATGGTTATGATATAACAAAAGACATTATAAATACGCTTTGTATGTGACCAAAGAACGTGTATGGAGCTTGTGTAATGTTGATATAAATGTATGCCAGCGTACATGTTTGTACCTGCAGGTGCACATGTGTGCTAGCATCCATGATAGCAAACACAAGCCTACTGATTAAATCACCAAACTGTAACGTATGTAGTAAAACTAGTCTGCCTATGGGCAGGATCATATAAATCAATGTAACAATTACTAGTGCAAATGCAAAATGTACAAATAATAGAGTTAAGTAGCATATGCTGAACTAATTATAATCTAATAAGTTAGACGGGGTGGAGACTGCGTATGCACCCTCATCCCTTCGAGATAATGTAAATAGCATTGTGACTATTTTTATCTCAAAAAAATTATCAATCAATCAATCAATATCATCCTCAGCCTTCCCCTCCCACTCCACCTCACTCGCATATACTCTCCTCATTACTCTCTCACTCTCCATCCTCTCAACATGGCCAAACCACCTCAATGTACTTCTCCTAAAGCTTTCTATCACATCCTCATCCTTCACTTCCTTATTTGCCAGTCTGTCTCTCCATATAACTCCACACGCTCCTCTCATATAATTCATTTCCAATGCTCTCACTCTCGACTTGTGTCCCTCCAACAAGGTCCATGCTTCACTTTAGAATTGGTGTCAAAATACAGTCATGCAGCAACTTTTTTACTTCCATGTTCACTTCCCTGTTCCTAATCACTGCTTCCAAAGAACCAGCATTTCTTCCCTGTTGTACCCTATCAAGCACTTCACCCTCTACACGTCCATCCTTGCTCATCACACTACCCAAGTGCTTAAGTGCACTCATATTTTCCATTTCCTCATCATCCAGCTGCACTGTACATTCAGTGGCTTCATTTCTCTCAAAGACCACAACTTTACTCTCTCCTACATTCATCTTTAGATTCTGCTTCTCACACACTCTCTCAAGCTCATTCATCAAGCATTGCTCTTCCCCTTCGTCTTCACTTAACAATACAGTATCATCTGCAAACAACAGTACGGGGAGTTTCCAAACACTACCCTCTCTCATTAGCATTGTTCCAATATCCACTGCCCTACCTTGTATCTCTTATAAACCCATCCATAAACAGATTGAACAACCATGGGGATTTGACACATTCCTGTTTCAATCCAATATTTAAAGAGAAAAATGCACTCAGTTTACTATCCACAGGCACTGCAGCCTTAGTACCCTCACACATACTCTTCACAGCATTCGACAACTTTCCATTTACTCCATATACAGTATTCTTAAAACTTTCCCCATTCCTTGTCTATCCACCCTGTCATATGCTTTCTCCAAATCCATGATGGCCACATACAAAATCTTTCCTTTCTCTACAAACTTTTCCACTAAAGACCTATGGATGAATATCTGATCTACACAACCTCTTCTCTTCCTAAAACTTCCCTGTTCTTCTCCAACTATTTCCTCTGTTCTTTTCCTAACTCTATCTATAAGTATCCTCCCATATACTTTTCCTGTTATAGTACACTAAGAAGACAAATGTCCCTATGATTACCACACACTTCATTTTCCCCTTTTCCTTTGTTCAGGGGAATAATTATACCTGACTTCCAATCTTCTGGGACTCTACCTTCCTCCCAGGCCAATCTGGACATCTTCCATATCCTTCTATTACTATCTCTCCCCCATGCTTCAACATTTCACCACACACTCCATCAATTCCTAACACTTTCCTCATTTTGACTTTCATCATTGCTTCCACTACTTCCATCCTACTGATTTCTTCCTCTTTTCTCACCTCCCTCCTCCTCCTCCCAGCCATCTCCCAACCACTTATACTCGCAATACTTTCATTCTCTATGTTCGACAATTCTTTTAAGTGTTCTCTCCATCGGCTCACTCTTTCTCCCTTGTTCACCATCAATCTACCATTTTTATTTTTCACTTCCCTACTGGCTCTCTATCACCTTGTCTAACTCTCTTTACCACTTTCCAGAATATTTTCTTACATTCCCTCCATTTTACACTCAAATTCCTTTCCAATTCCTCATCCACTCTCTTCATACTCTCCCATTAATCTTTTCACCTCTCTCTTCCTCTCTACATACAACTCTGTCTTCTATCTCTCAACTTCCCCCACACCCCTGTTTTCATCCACTCACTATATGCTTTCTTCTTTTGCAACACAGCCTGTCTCACCTCTTCATTCTACCATGCTGTTCCTTGCACCCCCTTTTGTCTTCTCTTCACCCTACACACCACCTCACATGCTGCACATATTTCTTCAGTAATATTTTGCACACACTTTCCACGTCCCCTATCTGATCCGCATCATATTTAAACAATCGCTCCTCCACTTCTCTCTTATATTCTGCATTTTTTCTATCCTCTTGCAACCTTTCTACTCTCCTTCTACAGACTACTTCCACCTGTCCTTTCCTTCTCCTACTCCTCCATTTCATTTGAACCCTGACTTTCACCACCATCAAGTGGTGGTCAGAAAGTCCACTCCCACAACCTCTGTATGCTCTTGCATCCATTACACACCTTCTCATTCTGTCATCCACACACACATAATCAATCACAGTGTTCTGTTCATTTATTTCACCACCCACCCTTCACGTCAATCACCACGCATACCTGAGAATCACTTTGTGTCTAATGAGGGTATTGGCTATCGCCAACCCCCTCCCTGCACAAATGTCCACTACAGCACTGCCATTCTCATCCACTTCTGTAGACACACCCCACTCACAAACTACTCCATCCACCTTCACATTCCCTACTTTTCCACTCATGTCTCCAATCTAAAACACTCTCTCATTCCTTTCAAACTCATCCACACTTCCACATTTGTCCAGAACTCTTCTCTCACTCTACTTGCACGATCTTGGATTGGCGCATACACGCACACAATCGTCTGCATTTATAGTCTAACTTTCAATCTTACCCACACAATTCTTGAGCCAAAGGATTCATACTGTCTTATATACTCCCTCCATCTCTTGCACACAACAATACAAACCTCTTCTTTTGCCCTCTCATTCTCACCTATTCCTGAACATTTACCCTGCCCATACTCTGATTCTCTCAAAGTCTCACTTCCCCATTTTGTCTCAGTTATTCCAAATACATCCACTTTTGCATCCTCAAGCATCTGGACAGTCTCTCCCTCTCTCTCTCCTTCACATCATCATTCACACCCCTTACATTCCATGTTGCAATCCATACCATGTCCTTTGCTCAGTCCTTAGTCGTCACCTGTTGGTCAGTCCTGGTCTGAGATTTCTTGTTTGTATTTTTAGTTGGTTGTTTTCTGGGAAGGGGCACTAATCCTCCGCCAACCCGCTTGTTGTCACGTAGGGAACACGTGTTGGTTGGTTATAAGGTTACCACTCAGCACTGTAAATTATTTCCTGGTTTACAGGAAATCGTTTGGCTTGCCACTCAGTGTAAAGCTACCCTAAAGTGGAGTACCACTACACTAAATGGGTGGATGATGGGTGCCCCTATGGGTTTTATTTGCCCCTGTGTAGAGTAAAACTCTCATGTGAGGGGAGGCTCCCCACATTCAGCTTTTCTCGACAAAGCAGAGTCAAAGGCATTTCATCTCACTAACTCGCCTCCTCTTGCTGGTTCCCTTCAACCTCTCTCTTTGTTGCACTACTGCATCTTTATCTCTTTTCTATCATTATTTCAATGGTCACTGCTCCTCTGAACAGTCTGCTTGCATCTCTCCACCACTATGGCAAGTGTGTAGCATCTGTCTAGCAACAAACTCTCATCCCTTTTCTGTCCAACTCTAATCCAAGAGTTGATCATTACTCCCAGTCCTCCATGTATGCAAAAGGTCAACTCTGGAACTGTCTTCCTTTCTCTGTATTTCCTACTGTCTATGACCTCCAGTCTCTCAACACAGTGCGTCCAGGCATCTAGTGAACGGATCTTGAATTTGGCTCTCAGTCATTTAGTTTCTATTTGTTCTTGGGGGAAACAATATTGGAAGACTCTGGCCTTTGGTTCCGTCTTCCTAGCATATACAGTACTGTATGTATATATATACAGTAAACCCTTGATAAGCCGAACTTTTAGAAGCCGGAATCTTCAGTTAGCCGAACTCAGGCCGAGACCACGTATGAAAGTAGGCCGAAATGCGAAAGTAGGGGGAGAAATGGCGCCAAGCGGACTCGTGGCGCCAGTCTGCTGCTTGCTTTTGGAGACGGTAGTTGCGCCATTCTTACTGTTGTTTAGTGCTGAACAGTGCTCTCCTTTTGCCTTCTGCCTTGCCGTGGAAGGTTCATAGCTTAAAAGAAGTGAT